>CAUYRH010031607.1:0-11186 GCA_963574655.1 Perodicticus potto
GTGGCGGGCGCCTGTAGTCCCAGCTACTCGGGAGGCTGAGGCAAGAGAATCGCCTAAGCCCAAGAGCTGGAGGTTGCTGAGAGCTGCGACTCCACGGCACTCTACTGAGGGCGATAAAGTGAGACTCTGTCTCTACAAAAAAAACCCCTTACCCTTTTTAAATAAAAAAAAAAGAAAATTAACAGTCATTTGCTCTGCTCACTGGTATTTCTGTTTCTTCTTCTTTTAGACATCCCATAGGATTGCATGATACTGCCCACTTAAAGTTAGTGCTGAACATGTGACTCGCGCAGATCAATGAGATGCAACAGGTGGCACAGGTCACGTTCAACTGAAAGCTTCAGGAGGCAGTGCATGGTTTTCCAGGCCCTGCCTGCCTCTGCCACAGGGACAGGCAATGTTCACGATGTGGGTTGCTCTGCCTCTGTAAGTTAGAGTTAGGGAGTGAGGAGAAAAGGTGCAGGGCTCCCACTTGTTTGTGACTGATGGAGGAAGCAAAGCTTGTTTGTTGTGAGCCACTGAAATGTAGGAATTTTTTTTTTTTTTTTTTTTTTTTAGTGCTCTATAGTTTGGCCTATCCTGATTCACACAGGGACTAGAAGACTCAGTGAAATAATATACTTCTGAGAATAATTTATGAAAGAAAGAAAATCCAATTTCGAAGACATTTTCAGGGCCAAAGTATCACATTCAATCAAAAAAGAAATAACTTCCACCCAGGAGCTCTTGCCTCTCAATAGATTTGGCAGAGACTTAATGCCAAGAAGAGAATCTGGCTAATGCCGCAATAGAAATGCAGTTCCTTCTTCCCTATACCCCCTTCCCACCTCTAGCTCCAGTCCTAGCTTTTCCCCTCTCTAATCGAATGTCTGTCTCTTTGTTATAGGATGCCTGACCTTGATTTTGTTATTACTTTATTCTGCATGATTGTTTTTCATTCTGTATGAAAAAATAAAATTTCCTTATAATCAATGGAATCATCCAGAAGATTTACCCCCGAGGAAGAAAGGAACCATGCTGGGTGCTCAGCTTTCCCCTTGGGATGTCAGCCATCAATCACTGTGCAACTTCATCCCAAAGCTCCTCCTCCCTGGCTGTATGTGTGACCATCCCTTTTCCTCATCCTTTCTTTTCATGGCATTGTTTCTGTGCCTTCCAGGGACTTTTTGGTACTCAGCCTCCATTGCTTATACTATAAGAGAAAATATTGATCTATACTCTACAGGAAAGTTTTGCTTAAGAGAAAAAACAGAACCCAGCATGCAAACAGTAAAAACTTAGATGGGCCTGAGCATGCTCATCTGCCGTATGAAATGACAGAGCCATCCATATGACAGCATCGAGAGAGGAAAATGTCATGAATTTGCTCAGCCAAATTGTTGTTCGTGCACAAATTCCAATAAAGATAGTCCTCTCTGTCACGTAACTTCATGCGGAAAACTTAACGTGATGCATTTTTGACCTAAAAGTCAACAAAAAATTAAGAATCTCCCAGTGGGAAATGTTGTGTAAACTACAAACTAGTTGAAAATTAAATGTCAGTAACTTTCATAAGTATGGTTGTAGGTTATAAAAAATGTAAACAAAAACAATTTTTCTTGAATACCAGACATGGTACAAAATGTGTTCTTTGCTTCCACACCTCACATAAGGTTAGCAAAGACTAGGGACCGGCTGGGATGGAGACAAGCTATAAATTTCTCCTTGTACACAAGGGGACCCAAAAGATACTATTTCCTTCTCAACTTTTCACACTCAGAAAAGTAATGGAGGTGGATCGCTGGGTTTTATTTCTTTTACCTAGCAGTAATAACACTTGAAACATTGACTTGTATAATGTGAAACTTACAGAGTAGGTGTGACACACAAAGGAATTTTGCTTCAAACCCCAATTCTTCTGACTTCTGAGTATTTCTCTGTAGAGAGTGAGCTGTAAAGTGGCAGGGCCCCCACAACTTGGGAGAGTGTCCAGGGGATGAACCCCCCTCTACTGACCCTCCTCAACAGATAACAACATATTTTCTCTGCGCTTCAACTTTGAACCCAGCCAAAGAAAAACACGTTTTCCTTAAAAGATTAGCTTTTAACTTCACAGCTGCACTTCAAAGCAGTTATGTACATCTCCCAGCTAATCGTGTAGACATGTAGTATCGCCCTTATTTTAGAGGTCACACAGTAATAAGAGATTATGTTTACCTGGGAATTTTTGCCTGTTTCTCTTCTCATAATTAAGTTGAAAATGTCTCTCACTTCCTTGACAAACAACTTTGTATTGCCTCCTTAAAAACAAAGCTGTTTGGGCACTCGGGTGCTGGTGATAGAGAAAGATTCCCCAGTCCTCCCATCCCATCTTTGCCTCTCCATTCCACCTCCGTCTCCCGTGTTTTTGTCTTTTGTGTTTTATTCATCTATTTTATTTCATCATCTCCTGCCAGTCCCACTCTGGTTCATTTACTTTTCACGCTGATGTGCAAAATTTCTCAATCTTCCTTATGGCCCCTTCCCTATCTTAGAACTAATTTTCTCTCCTGAATCTTTGGCTTCAAGCACGTGCCCAGAGAGTCAGCCATAGCCATGTTCTCTCTCTCTCTCTCTCTTTTTTTTTTTTTTTGTTTCCATTCATCTGAGAAAATAATGTTTCTGCCTATAAGGTCTCCTCCCCTGCCTTTGCTTCCCAGCTGCCACTCTTCTTCCTGAGGTTTGCATGAACATATTTATAAATCCCCTAAGAATGCAAGGATACAGCACCCTGCAATATCTCTACTTCTCCCAGGCACTTAATCCAGAACCGTAATAGGCAATATGCCACTCACCTGTTTCCTACCCCTCCCGAGTTGCACTGATGTCTAGCTCTTGATATAATTCAAGATCCTTAAAAGGAATCCGTCTAACAGTTAACACTCCCCAGCCTGGTCTCCTCACACTCATAAAAGCAAAATAATAATAATCATCATCATGAAGAAGAATATTAAGGGCGAACAATACCAGCCAAAGGATGCCCACAGCAGCAAGCGGGTGAACAGACTGACGGTATTTTCCACTCGGATTACAGCATCTGTTTGCTGAGACCTTTATTTCTCTCAGGCCTAGTGCCTGGAGGTATGTGCTAATTTGCCAAGATGCTTTAATATTTAGTGGGGAGCCGCAGCTGGCCAATAATTTTTAATAGCTTGTCCTCTATTGATTTCAACCCAGACATTAAAGCACCTAATAAAAATTTTAAAAAGATAGGTGAAGGGACATAAGGACAAGAGAAAGTTAATAGCTTTGTCCACCGCCATTTGAAAGGAACAAGAGGCTTCTTTCAGCTTCTATGCAGAATTTGCATAATAAGACGATTGCTGATGGCACCATCTTTCAGCAATTTTTTTATAGATTACCTTCAAAAATATATAAGTTCTTCTACTGATGTGGTTGTATTCCTTGGCACTCTGTAATTTATGATGAGGCGTAGAGTTGTTCCTAGAGTTGACTTGGAGAACAAGGGGGATGACCATGCTAACTGGTACGTATCATTTTGGAAGGAAAGGAGCTATTCTGAAGCAACTTTTAAGCTTAACCTAGAATACAAGTACCATGAAAGGTTTTCTTTCTTTCTTTCTTTCTTTTTTTTTCAGAGACAAGAGTCTCACTTTGTTGCCCCAGGTAGAGTGCTGTGGCATCACAGCTCACAGCAACCTCCAACTCCTGGGCTTAGGCGATTCTCTTGCCTCAGCCTCCTGAGTAGCTGGGTCTACAAATGCCCGCCATAACGCCCGGCTATGTTTTGTTGCTTTTCGGCCAGGGCCGGGTTTGAACTCGCCACTCTCGGTGTATGGGGTCGGCGCCCTACCCACTGAGCCACAGGCGCCACCCCAAAAGGATTTCTTTAGGACTGTGAATGTGGCTTCTTACCAAAAAAAAAAAAAAAAATTTGATTTTGATTAAGTAGTAAGCCACAAACTCCCCATAAGTTCTATAATTTAAGCATGAACTATAGTAATTCACTCTCTCTTTACATTCTCACATCTGTTTAAGTTAGAATGAAATCTAAAGAGTTATTTTTCTTGGATGAAATACCAGGAGGCTGCAGAAAACAGAATTATTATAGACATTTAAACCAGGACTACACAGGAAGGGGCAATATTCAAAGACAGATATGTGTCCTTGGCAGCTACGCCAAGGTACTACAGTACCCTATTTGCTCTGAAAGATGGTTTGGGAAAGATCAGAAGTGGTACAGTGAGAAGATTTTTTCCAACATTGAAGAAGTATTTAACAGGCTACCATAAACCCATATGTTCAGAGAAACAGGTACATTGCACACGAGTGTTGCACACTTCCTGGGAAAAGGACAGAGCTATAACTCTGACTTTATCCACACAACAGCAAACTATGTATATACACCGATGACAATCTGAAATTTTTTTAGAAAAGGAAGAGCACTCAATTTCCTTTACTTAGCAACCACACACTAGAAGTGACGTCTAGTGCTAGGTAGCACGGGAGATGAAGGAAAAAAAGGACATAATTTCTTTCTCAAAGATAATTATAATTTAGCCTTAAAAGCAAGCCTTGATCATACAATCGTAGGGTGAAAAACCACCCACATTTTCTGGGGCTTCCTGGAATGAGGGATTTTCAGAGTTCAAACTAGGACAGTCCTAGGAAAATTGGGATGAGTTGGCCATTCAAGGTGGTGATGCAAGCACAAATCTTGGAGACAGATGACTCTAAGTTTAAAATTAAATTCTGCTACTACTGCCTCTGAGATAATGGGCAGGTGAATTAAAATGGCTCTGTGTCTTTTCTGCTTCATCTGAAAAGAGCTTTAATAGATTATAAAGATAGTGTATTAAGTCACCTCAAGCACACAATTATTATTGCTATTTTCTACATGCTAATGCAGAAGAGTCTCCAAGGACTTCAGAAGAGGGAAATAGTCACTGTAGTTTCAGATGGAAAAGAAAGATTCATAATTAGGGTGACCATATCATTGCTCTTCCAAGCTGAGATTCTTTGGAATTAGAAAGGGGCTACTCCCAATACGTTTGTGAAAGACTGAGTATAAACTCTGTTCCAGACCAACCAGAGAGTTTTGTGATCAGCAAATCTTGACCGAAGCTCTGAAGACAGCCTGGAACTGACGTGGCAGGAAAGTAAATGAGAAGCAAAGACCAGGATCCACAGGGCGTTTGTAGGAGCTATGCTTAGAGAAGCCAATCGGTCTGTGTTAAAGGATTCTTAAGTGACAAATTAATAGATTTGGTCCTGTCTCTTTGACCATGAGGAAATACGAATAATGTTTGAGTAGAATAGAAAAATGTTCAAGTGTCATGCTGAGGGTCTAAGACAGTGAGGAAAGCCCAATACAAGAAGCGCTGCCATGTTCTAAAATAATTTCTCTTTCCCCACCTGTTTACTTGTCACTTCCCCCACAATTTATTATTCTTTGATGCCAAACTCCCTTCCCTAAGTCTACTCATTTCTTTGCATTTCACGTCTTTTCTGTGAACTTCATGCACATAAATGTTAATAAAAAATTGTGTGCCTTTTCCCCTGATAATTGGTATTTTATTAGTTTAATATGCAGGCCCTGGAGTACTTAGCATAATAGTGTAGAAGAAAAGTTTTTCTCCCCAACCATGAGGAAAAAGTCAAGGAAATTCTAATTTATTTAACTTCAAATCTCTTGCCCTTTCAAATATATTGCCCTGGAGATACCTCTAGATTACACTTTTTGACAGAGGCAAGAAATGTTTTCAGAGACTGAATACCACTGAAATCCCAGGAGACAAAGCTTTGTCAGGTGGGATGGGAGGGATGAGATGGTAAAGAAGGCAGTTTTCGACTCTGGCAGGATTATTCTAAACCATTTGCCACACGATTTCTCCACAGGTAAAATCCTTAGGAGTGAAAAAAAATTGCTGACAAAGACATAAATGAATCATTAAAAAAAAAATAAAATTCTCTTAATTGTACCCCTTCCATGAATGTTTTCTTTCTTCCTTTTTCTTTATGATACACTCATGCACGCATCACACACAAAATGGAAAGATCAAATATTTAACTCCTGGTTCAGCTTGATAAAAAAGTACTATTGAAAGACTCATAATAAAATATATTAAAATGCTATCCTGCCCTACACATCACCCACTTGCAAAACAAAACAAAACAGAACAATATAAAAAAACTTCAAATAAGCTCTAAATGAATTGATGACCAGCGCCGGTCTCTACAGAACAGTGTGGGGAATCAATTAAAACAGAAGCTAAAAAAATGCCTCAGGACATAATTGATAACACAATGAGACAAGAAAAGAATTACAAGTATGACGTTAAATCCAAAACCCAGAGAAAATGCAGAGGCTTCTGTTCTCCCCTAGGACCAATCTGGAGAACTATTAGTGTTTCAGGGAGCGAGTACCAGAGAATAATTGTTGTTGTTTGTTTATTCTTGACAGTTTTAAAAGATAATTTCTCTTGAGGGAAAATTTCTGTTTTCTACTTAGAAATTCCTTAGACTGTTCCAAGAAAGTTTTTTTTTTGGCTCTTTCTTGAACTTTGGAAATGGATTTTTGCATAAACTTGTATAATGTGCTTACTTAACTGCTTTGATAGTTTATCATTCCTCAAATTCAGAGGTTTAGAAATATCACTGGATACAAAACACTTTCAGGAAAAGAGAAAAATAATCAATTTTGCAAAGACTAGATGCAAGTTCAATGAATAAAAGGCAAGGATTATGTCTGCAGTGGTTCCTGATTTGGACAATAGCCATTTTCACTGTTAAGGCCTGTTTATTACAAATGGGATTTTTTTTATAAAATGTTTAAATGGTCCAAAAAAATTTTTTTGAGCTATAGCCCAGTTAATTTAAGCCTTTAAATCTGGTTAAGCATTCGTTGCCAGATTTTTTAGTGCTTTATCCACGAAGCCACATGTAGTGCTAAGAAAACCTTAATTCTTATTAAAATTTTAGAACTTGGTAAAGAAGAAGAAGAAGAATTTAGTTTGTGCACAAGAACACAATAAGCTGTTGTTTCAATTGCAATAGCAAAGGTTGTATAATCTGTAACATGAAAATTAAAATTAAAATGTATTTGGTAGTAATACCATATATTATTTCAATTCTTAAAAGAACTTTTCGGAATCATTGGGGATATTTCAGGGAAAATAACTCAGCAAGAACAGTTACCTGCAATACATTGATCTAAAATTCAGGTAGAATTATGGCACCCCATTAAAATCTGTAATCTCTTGTTAATGAAGTTTAAAAAGACAGCACATTTATTGGAGGGGAGCTGGGGGAAAGGAGGTAGTAATTATCCGAATCTATGCAGCAAATCATTATTCTACTCCATTCCTTATGCATTTAAACTGTCTCTCTCCACCACATGAGTCTTTTGTAATAAAAACGAAAGATTTTGATTGCCTACTTGACGAAAATTTAGATGCAGTCCACAGCTAGTTTGAAGAGAAGAAAAATCTTAAATCTTATTACCATAGCTCCCAGATTAATTAATGGCAGGAGGGTTAAAATTCCAAATACAGGTTGATCTTGTTAACACAATTGATTCTGACTCGTCAAAGACAGCCCCTCCTTTCCATACCAGGCATCTAGGCAGTAAAACAAGGTAATGTTAGTGAGACATACAGCATAGCAAGGAGGGTCTAAATGGTCTTCATTGACTTTTCTTTTTTATTGTATTTTACTTTTTTTTTTTTTTTGTATTTTTTTATTTTTTTAGACAGAGTCTCACTCTGTCACCCTGGGTACAGTGCCCTGGCGTCATAGCTCACACCAACCTCAAACTCTTAGGCTCAAGAGATTCTCTGGCCTCAGCCTCCTTAGTAGCTGGGACTACAGGAGCCTGCCACAATGCCTGGGTAAACTTTTTTTTTTTAAGTTATTTTTAATCATAATAAAACAAGCATTTGAGTGCTTACTATCTACTAAGAACTTTATAAGCACTATCATATTTAAGCCTGACAACAGTTTTCTGTGTATCAATTAGTATTTTACTCATTACACAAATGAAAACTTCATAATCCAAAAGGAGTTATTTGTTCGAGGTGATTCTACTGGTAAATAGCGCCCTGTGGATTTGAACCCAGATTCAGTTGACACCTGAGTGTGTGGTTTATCCCTGAGCAAAACTGCCATCATCAAAACACCTGATAAATTTCTTCTACAAAGTCAGAGAAATTCTCAAATTGGACAAGCTATTTCACCAATACTTTTTCTTTTAATATTGCCTATAAACGATGACCCTGCCAGCAAGACGCGTCAGAAGTTTATCAGCTGCTCTGCTTCTTAACAGAATGAGACTTGAAATGTGTCTATGTATTTGGTGTTTATCAAGCCTTTAGCAATTTTATGATCTATGTGGGGGAAAAATGTCCCATCGCTTCCTTCTGGATGACCAGTCAACCCACAGTATCTCTCTAAATAATATTCCTATCTTCAAAAGCACAAAAACCTAAAGGCATTTCTTTACTTTTTAAAATTTTTATTTTGTTTTAAAAAGATGCATAATAATTCTACTAATTCATGGGGGACACTGTGATGTTTTGATACATGTACACACTGTGTAATGATCAAATCAGGGTGACTAACCACCTCAAACACTGGTCACTTCTTTGTGGTGAGGACTCTCCAAACCCTTTTTCTTCTTCTAGCTTTCAGTCAAGGACAACCCACATACAGGACAATAATCCCATAAGATTACAAGGGAGCTGAAAAAATTCCTGTCACCTTGAAGATCCTGATCCTGTATAAGCCTAGGATGATGTGTGTGTGTTTGTCTTCGTTTTTAATATCAACAACAAAAAAGGTGAAAACTTTAAAAAAAAAAAGGTTAAAAATGGAAAAAAGCTTATGGACTAAGGATGTAAAGAAAGAAAATATTTTTGGTAGCAGGGCGTTGTGGTGGGCACCTGTAATCCCAGCTACTTGGGAGGTTGAGGCAAGAGAATGCTTAAGCCCAAGAGTTTGACGTTACTGTGAGCTGTGATGTCATAGCATTCCACCCAGGGAGACCGCTTGAGACTGTCTCAAAAAAAAAAAGAAGAAAGAAAATGTTTCTGGACTCAACACCTGTAGCTTAGTGGTTAGGGTGCCAGCCCGGGCCTATTAAATAACAATGACAACAACAACAAAATCTATCTATATATATGTATAGACGTGTGTGTGTATATATATATCCCACTTTTCTTTTCTATCTTTTCATCCCCTGATGGGCACTCAGGTAGATTCCATATCTTGAGGACTATGAATAGCACTGTCATACACGAGGGAGTATAGATATTTCTTCAACATATTGATTTCATTTCCTTTGAACATATATTCAGATTGCAGGATTATATGGTAGCTTTATTTTTGATATTTTGAGGGACCTCCATTCTGTTGTCCATAGTGGCTATATTAACTTACATTCCCAGCAAAAGTGTATAAGAATTCCCCTTTTCCAACATCCTAACCAGCGTTTGTTATTTTTTGTTTTTTTGATGACAGCCATTCTAACAGAGGTGAGATGGTATCTCATTATGGTTTTCATTTGCCTCTCCCTGATGATGTCAAGCATTTTCTCATGTACATGTTGGCCATTTATTTGTACGTATTTAGATCTTTTGCCTAATTTCTAATCAAATTATTTGGCCTTCATTGCTTTACTATGCGGTTTGACTGCTTTCTATAATCTGAATATTAACTCCTAGTCAGATACATAATGTGTGACTATTTCCTCAAATTCTGTAGGTTGTTTCTTCAGTCTGTTGACTATTACCTTTGCTGTGTAGAAGCTTTGTAGTTTGCTATAACCCCATTTGTCCATTTTTGTTTTTATCGTCTGTTGCTTTTGAGATCTTATCAAAATAAAATCCTCACCCACACCAATATCATGAAGCATTTTCCCAATGTCTTCTTCTGATTCTTTTTCATAGTTTCAGGACTTTCATTGAAGTCTGTAATCCATTTTTGAGTTGTTTTTTGTGGTGGTGAGAGATAGGGGTCTAGTTTCATTCTATGGCATGGGACTACACAGTTTTGCCAGCACCATTTGTGAAGTGACTGTCCTTCCTTCACTCCCAGACCAGACGAGGCATTCTCCCCTCTGTCCTAACTGAGCGCCTAGCCCTCACTGTCATCAGAAAACAAGCCACACTGCAGACGAATCATCGCCTATGCTAGACCATACTCCAAGACCATCTTAGTTTTCAATGATTCTGTTGGTGAACACAAGGAAATCTATATCTCAATCTTTTCTTTTTCTAAAACATGTTGCAACAGCTGATCATTAGTGTTGTGATTTTCTCCTCGTGAATCTGTCCAAATTGTTTTTAAAAGAAATGACCATACCTTTAGCTTTATAAATGGAAAAAAAAAAAAAACAGCTACAATTTATCACAGGGTCACAAAGTAGCTGAAGCCTCTACTTGAAAAAAGACCCTAGAGTAACAGGGAACACTCATTTTTATAAGGGTCGCACTCCAGGCTCCTCTCCACTGTCAACATCTCAGGGAATGCTAACGATTGAGGAAATGCAAAATTAATATTTAGTCTTTCGGGAACTAATTTTGTGAATAATTTCATTATAATAGCCTAAAACTATGGTTATGAATGAGGAACTGCTTTGGAAATTAATCATTTGGTTGCTGAGACAAAAAGTGATTAATTCCACACCATCAATTAAAATATTATAGGGTACCACAAAGCACTTTCGTACAGAATAAATACTGAGCATCTTAAAAACTTTAAATTATATAAATCTTAAAAACCTAAAATAAAAAGGACTTTGAAGACCATTTAGCAAAAGCAAACTCGTTCTCCCTTAAGGGAGACCATAAAGATCTTTTAGAAGATGAAAGATTCGTATCGCACCACTTTCTGAAATTCTTATGAATCACTCTTGTTGCAATGCATGATTACTAATGACATAAATAGAACACTCTCATATATACATGTATAGGTGGGTGTATGTGATGAGTTTCACTTTTATTGGCACCCATGTAACCAGAACTTTAAACCTTGTTATATTAAAAAGTAAATCGGTTTGGGAGGGGAGGGGGGAGGATGAGTGGAGGGAGGGTGATTGGTGGGATCACACTTACGGTGCATCTTACAAGGGTACAAGTGAAAATTACTAAATGTAGAATATAAATGTCTTCATATAGTGATTAAAAGGCCATGAAGGCTATGTTAAATAG
>CAUYRH010031608.1:0-11836 GCA_963574655.1 Perodicticus potto
CCCTACTTGAAATCTCTCCCACTACCAGGAGCGTTGGTGTTTTCTGTATTCTTTTCTGTAAATCAATTCTGTCTTATCACGGACGGGTGGGGGGGGAAATAATGTAATGAAGAATAATAAAATACATGTATTTAAAAAAAAAATAAAATAAAAAAAAAAAATTATATGTGCTGCTGAAGCGAGCACTGATAAATTAAATTAAATGTATATAATATGATACATATTTAATGCAATTTATTGCAATTGAAGTAAACACAATGTTTTATTAATTATACTATAGTTACAGGCATGTTGAGGAAATAAAAAGTATCTTCCTATATTAGAAATAGTTGCATTTTTTGTTCTGCTATTATTTTTTTTCAAAGAACAAGCTTGTGAGAACATTTCCTGTCATTTGGGAATATTTCTAGGAGTAAAATTCCTGGGTCTAAGGATATACACATATTCAGCTTTAGTAGAAAATGACTTCAAAACAAGTTATGTCAAGTTACAATCCCACCAGAACCATATGAGAGATCTTTTTCTGGTCGACATCATTAGCACACTTGGTATGTGTTATCTATTTTTCATGTTTGTCTTTCTAGTGAGTGTTTAGGGATATTGTGCTTTCAATTTTGATTTTGTTTTAGAGAGATAATTCTTGTAGTAATATGTGTTGGGCTGGAGAGAGAACATTAACAGACACAGCTTAACAGGAAACTTTAATACGATAGGGTCATAGCTGAATAACCCTGCAGTTGAAAGCCTGAGTAACTTGAATGATGACAATGCCATTTTTTAAAGATGAGAACACAGCCAAAGAAAAGCCTTTTGGGAAGAAGATGATGAATGCATTTGAATTTGAGATATAATTATTACTTTATATGGGGTTACCATGGTTTTGGACTTCTCAGAAGTTTGCCATTTCCAGATCATTAAAAAGCAGGTGTTTTTTTTTAAGGGCAAGTTTTATCTATTAACTAGAATGTTGTAATAATGAATCAAAGTATGCTTTGGAAAAGGTACCAGAAACCATGAAAAGGATTTCAAAAAAACATTCTTCCTAAAAAGCCATGACTGTATGCTACTACACAATTTTTTTTTGTAGCATGCTTTTGCTCTCTTAATGGTGAATTCCTGCAAAAATATTATATAACTTTTGTGTGAAACTAAAGTCATACAGTCAAAGGTCAAATAATTCATTTGGTAATACAGTTGGATGAGAATATTCTTAGAAAATTCTCTATTATAGGAATAGATACATAGGCAAAGTTCCTAATATATTCACAGTGCTTTAAGAGATTATATTTTAATTGATAGAAAATTCTATATATTAAAAAAGTATTAAAGTTTGATTGTTCTTGAAAATGTCAGTAATCCATCCATTTTAAGAAAAATAAATTTTCCTTCATTGACACATTGGCACCAAATGTAAAAACTGAATGTTGTATCTTTTTCTCTTCCAATATTCATTCCTATATTTTTGGGTGTGTTTCACTAACTAGAACAATATGCCTATGATACAGATCTATATTCTGAAGCATGACTAGTTATCAGCTATTTGACAACAGACATTTTGTTCTAGATTTTACAGGGCTAAATAAGTCAATTTGGAAATAACTTGTGGTCCTTGTAGTTGTAAATTTAACTGTGGTCCTTGTAATTGTAAATTTTCAAGTAAGAGGGTGTTTGTCGTTCTTCTCTTGCTCATCTTTGGAATTCCTACTAATTATTCTAGACTGAATTACTTGTGGATGGAGGGAGGTGCTGACAAAATCCTCCCACATCTTTAGGGGTTATTACACTGAAGCTTTACTTCTTATGTCACAAACCAATACATGCGTGTTTGGAGGGCGTGGTTTGTAGGAATTTTACTCCATGTAGCTGAGACCTGTGAGATCATCTGAAACAATGAATTGAGTGTTTGATATCCAGGTGCATTTACCTATCCTTTAGAGGAATTTGGTCAATGATAACTATTAAGTGTCTTATTATTTTGATATAAGAAAAGCTAATAGGAAATTATAGTTGTTACTTAAGGCAGATAATTTCTTTTTAGGTTTTTATGCCCATAAAACTAGCCATTCAGTATAAGGGACAATGTGCTCACCTGGTGACAAAGTGTGACAAAGATGGCTGCAATGTTTCTTTCAACTTGAGTTTTCACAGGTTTCTTCCTGACTCTAAGCACTTGACCTATCTTTTCTTAGAGAATTTGTTTATTTGTTTACTTATTTTTAATTTGTATTGATTAGAGATGGGGGTGTCACCCTGTCATGCAGGCTAGAGTGCAGTTGTGTGATCATAGCTCACTGCAGCCTCAAACTCCAAACGATCCTTCCACCTTAGCCTCCCATAGCTGGGACTACAGGGTGTCACCAGCATGGTTAATTTATTTTAGAAAACTCGTAATTGTAAATTCTTTCTCTGCTTCTTTGACATGTAAATTTTGTGACTAGGGTGAGGTATCCCTATCTCCCATTCTTTGTAGGAGGATAGGAGACTAACTTCCAAAGTAACAAACGCAGGGGCCTTACCAGACTGACTGTCCTGGTCATTAATGTCCATCAGTATTTTTCCACTAGTTCATTTCGGTGCTGAAAACCTCTTCTGATTTTTGTTTCAGGAGAGTTGAATTTCATCTCTCACCCACATTGCATTAGTCTTTAACAAAGACTTCCTTGTTTGCTTTATTTCACATAGTTCAATCTTTCTTTGTCAAGAGTAGCCAATAATTTTTAAATAAAAGTGCTTTTAGTCGCTGTTTGAATTACCCTATAAACTTTCTTTTAAAGGAGGGTGTTTAGAATTTTGAGTATATTTTATTACTCTTTCTAAGAATCTAAAACAGTAGAAAAATCTAAAACAGTAGAAAAAATAATATTGTTAAACATCAAGGAGTTTGTTTTGGAAAATATTAACCACTGTGTGTCTCGGTTATCTTAAAATGATAATTTTCCTTTTCTGCAGCATTATAACTCAGACCCAAGGAGATTTTCAAAATGTTGACTGAACGTTAATCAAAAACGTGTTGAAATCAACATGTTATTCATACTAGCTAAGTTATGATACATCTAGGTCACAGGAAAATACTGATGACATACTATGTCTCTTAAATTATAAGGCAGGAGGCTAAGGCAAGAGGAACTGTTGAGCCCAAGAGTTTGAGGTTGCTGTAAGTCATGACACTATGGCACTTTACCCAGGGTGACAGAGTGAGACTCTGTCTCAAAAAAAAAAAAAAAAAAAAAAAGCAAACAAAAAAAGAAGTTAGAGAACTGTAAAGTGAATTCATGTTGTCTGATTGAACTGAAGCATAAGATACCTTTGATGTATTTGGTTGGTTATTGGGAGGGAACAAATTTTGTAATTGTCTAAAAGATGTCATTTTTCTGATTCCATTTTTGCCAAAGATAAAAATAAAGGAGTAAAACTCTGAAAAAAAATAAGACAGTAATCAAGTTGTATAATTAGTACCAAATGTAGATTGGATTGTGGCTGTCTTTGGTTGGCTTATTATAGATGATTTTTATTTTTTTCTTTATATTTTTCTGTAACTTATATTTCAAAAGCCATTTGATTTATTAAAAAGTTAATATTATTTTAAAACATCACCTTAAAACAATTTTAAATTTTACTATTTTGAAATTCCAAAAGGAAAATATGGAAGAATTTTGCTTTTCAGGATAGTAGGCTGAGAAAAAAATGAACAATGCATTATAATTAGAAGTTTAAAAAAATCCCTCAGAATAAATGCTTTTCCATTGAAGTGTTTTTTCTTTTTTTTTTTTTGAGACAGAGCCTCAAGCTGTCACCCTGAATAGAGTACCGTGGCATCACAGCTCACAGCAACCTCCAACTCCTGGGCTCAAGCGAGCCTCCCAAGTAGCTGGGACTGCAGGTGTCCGCCACAATGCCCAGCTATTTTTTGGTTGCAGCTGTCATTGTTGTTTGGCGGGCCCGGGCTGGATTCGAACCTGCCAGCTCAGGTGTACGTGGCTGGTGCCTTAGCCCGTTGAGCCACAGACACCGAGCCAATCGAAGTGTTTCTATACATTAATATTCACAAGCTTTAATCCTTTTTATAATTACCTACCTTTCAAATTTATATTACAGATTTTAAGAATTTTTCTAGTTTTTTTACATAAGAAATGTTTGGATTTTGTAAGACGAGTCAGTTTCCAATATGTGGGGAAAAAACACTTTTTCAGTGATTCCAAATGAACGATGTTCATCATTCTGCAGATTTTTATTGTCCTATTTGTTTCTTTAATAGCTCAATTATACTTCACAAGTTGAAGAATCTTATTTTCCAATGTGCAGAAGGGAGAGAAGGTCTCTTAGCTTTTCTTGTTTTTTAAGCTCGGTTTAAGTATTGTCCCATAAGGTGATTAAATGTAACTTCTGGTCACACACAGAACAGGTTATGAACCTCCTGTGCAGTTCCCAGGCTTTATGTCCTTGCCGTTCTCTTCAGTTCTGGGTTTACACATTTTCTGATCACTTAAGCTTTATAGGCTCCTTCATCTCTTCAGCCTTGTTCAGTGAGGCAGATTAGCTTGTTCTGGCTTTAAAAGTGTCTGCCTTTCAGCCTGGAATGGGACCGTCTCATTGCTTGTAGGTCTGGGCCTTGTGAAAGAGAGTGAACTAATCAACACAAATAGGATACTTAATCTTCGTTTGTGGAAGATACGGGTGTTCTACTTCTTTGACTTACATAATGAAAAGTTAAATACGTTTCTGCACAATTGAGTTTCTATAAATTTTCTATTTTTAACTTGTGCAAATAAATTTTTATAAGTTAACTATTAATAATGATAAATAAGAAATATAATTCAATGTTAGTTTGAAATCTACTATGGAATAATGGTATTTGCCTTACTTATGTATTATTTTCTCTTTCATTTGGTAATAGTAATTACTAAAATATTGTAAGGTGGCCATATCCAATTTTTTAAAAATCATGCAAATTTACAACAAGATGGAAAATGTTATGTTTTAATTATATACACCTGTTTTTTAAGAAATTTTCTTAATTCATATAAAGTTAATTTATACCTAAACAAGTAAAGACTAGTAAACAAGGGCAGTAATTAAACTTGTATTTGATGAAATACTGTAATCTTTCTTATGCAGCCACCGTATTCAATTTCACTGGCTATTCCTAAAGGTGATCCTTGAAATTTCCAAAACTTTTGAGTTTTGAAATTATTATGTATTCATTTTTTTTTTTTTTTTTTGGTATAGACAGAGTCTCACTTTATCGCCCTTCACAGAGTGCTCTGGCATCACAACTCACAGCAACCTCAAACTCCTGGGCTTAGCCGATTCTCTTGCCTCAGCCTCCCGAGTAGCTGGGACTACAGGCACCCGCCACAACACCTGGCTAATTTTTTGTTGTTGTTGTTGCAGTTTGGTCAGGGCTGGGTTTGAACCTGTCACTCTCAGTATATGGGGTGGGCGCTCTACGCACTGAGCCACAGGTGCGGACCCTGTGTTCATTTTTATTGTTTGATGATGTGATTTCTTTTTGGCTAAATTGTTTATTTTTTTGTCCCAGGTAAAATTCCCAATTCAGTAATTGGGATCATAAAATAACCACTTATAGAAATTACTCAAGTTAGACTTAAGTGTTTGAAACCAACAACCATTTGCTGATTGCCTAATAAGCATACATTACCGTCTCCTTTCTATGAATCAGGGGACTGTGATGTTTGATGGGCGCCAAAGAGGTGGATTTTATAATCCCCATATATTTGAGAAATACACTTTCTTCTCAAAAGAACTATTTCTCCCTAATAAACTGAAATAGCATATAAAGGAATAACTCAAGTCTAGCAAAAAAGCAGGGAAAAGCATTTTCTAAAGTAGTATTCTGCTTTGTTACTTGTATCACTTGAAGTCCTGAAAGGAAACAAAGGGGAAGGGAGAGGTTGCTAGAATCCACACAGAGATGTTGCTGCAGGAGAGGAGGGCCAGCAGGGAGCACTGAACTTAGGCAGAAGAATGTAGCTGCGCTGTCCTGCACCCAGCAGGGAGGGGGCCAAGGGAATAAATGCACATCTCTTTTCCCTTCCATTCTCTGGTGCCTCTCTTTGGCAAACCCAAGCAGAATACAAAAGGCAAGCCATGAAAGTCAGGCTCCTGGGCACAGGGCCAGGCAGAGAATGGTTGTAAACATACCCAGATATGGATGGCAATGAAGGAGATTCACATAACATTTGGCGTTTGACCATAAATTTTAAATAGTCCATATATAATGTGGCTCTTCAGTGTTTCCATGAAGTAAATAAGGTGATCTTGCTAAGATTAACACATTTAAAATGGAAATGGGTTAATGTTAAATTTTCAAAAATTGGAATTATTTTAAGAGTAATGTCCCAAAGACAACTAAATTGTGTTTTACACATTCAGTGGACTAGTATATGTTTCATTAGTGATCCTCAGTTTTTATGAATTGTTATTCATTTTAGCTTAAGAGCTAGAACATCTTGGGGGTAGATGCATAACAAAATTCTCAGATTCAGAGGGGCAGGGGCAAAGGTTAGGTAAAGTGTGTTATGCCAACATGAGCGAAGAAAAGGTGTCATAGGTGCCTGTGGTATACCACCCTCCTGTGCCATTCCCAAGGTTAATGCATAGTAACCTTGCTAACCATGTCTTTATTATTATGCAGTGTGGTGGAGAAAAATTATTTGTTTTGGTTCATGCATAGGTGGTGACAGTTTTACATTGCCCATGGTAAAATATGATAAAACAAAGGAGGAAATCTTAGGTTGCAGAAATGAGTCAGAAGAAGGAAATCTGAGGTTGCAGAAATGAGTCAAAGGAGGAAATCTTAGGTTGTACAAATGTTGGAGAGAACTTTAATAATGCAATTACTTAAAAAATGTTTTGTTAAATATTGAATATATTCCTTTCATGTATAATTTAGTTTTAGAACTTCAAATTAAATGTTACTTAGTAGCCATTAATTTGTAGCAGTAAATGAACCTTTTATTTAACTTTTATGTTGTCAATATAAATAAGTAATAATTTGATTACCAAAATATTCATAAAATGAATTATTAGCCAAGCAACACTTAAAGCAAGATTCAGGAGTAAATAACTAGAATTATCTTAGTATTATTCTGAAAAGGTTGATTTATCTGAGTAAAAAAACATTGCACACACCATTCACATATTCCAGGGAACTGCACAGACATGCTATACATTAAAATATAAATGTTAATTTTTTTCATCTATATAAGCTAGCTGGAAAAATGCTTTAATATGCCTTTTGAAAGTATTGAAAATGTAATTTTATGTCTTGGGGTTAATTATAATTTTGGTTTTTTTTTTTGCCTTGCACCCAAGACGAATTGTTTCCTCATGGGAAACTTTCTCCTCAAAGATTCTATTAGGTTTTTTCTTTACTTTCCCTTCAGTGCAACCAATTTTTTATCCACTGAAGTCAATTTTGAACATTGGATTTTTCTAACTTCTTGCTTTATTTTAATCATAAATAGTCAAATGGACAGTATGTTTTAAAACAATTACTTTAGGCAATTTCTAGTAAACTAGTCACTGCTGTTATCTAACTGTGAGTGTACTACATCTCAGATGATGCTTCCGTAGTCTATGAACAGAATTATCTTCTGTTCTATGACTTGAACATTTCATGGCCTCCTTTCCTTCTTTTCCTCTTTTACAAAATTCAGACGCATTATAATTTTTAATTCCACACTATTAAAGTTAATAAAGTTAAATGTGTGGTAAGAAAAAAAACTGTCACCCTTCTTGGCTTTCAAAACCCAGTTCAGTCCCTTAAACTGCCTCTATCCAATCATCTGATGACATTTTACCCAGTTCTGTGCCTGTTCATTCACCTGATACGGGGTATGGTGATTAGGAAGAAGATGAAAACTACATCTCAGAAGCTGTATGGAAACTAAGATAATTTACACTAAAGAAACTAATGATTGAAATTTTCTTAACTATTCTGTAGTTGTCTGACAAATCTTTAAGAGTTTCAGAGAGTCAATGGATAGAAGAGGCATCTTTGAGTTACAAAACTATCTCTCCATAAATCCTACTATTCAGTTCACTTTCTTAGATTTGTAAGTTACAAAATGGAATAGTAAAACATATCTTACCAGACTACTGTAAGGATTGAATAAAATAATATATGCAAAAGTTTTTAGTAACCAGAAAAGTGATAATCTACCAAAAGAATTTCATCTAATATGGCCCTGCATTCCAACCTTCTCCTACTTGCAGGACCAGCCATGAAAACTTTTCCTTCTGTAACTGAGCCATTTTTATGTCTTTTAAATTTTTTGTTTGTTTGTTTGTTTCTGCAGAAGGGAAATTTCATGGGCTGTAAACAGACTCTGAGATGGAACGTGAGCAAATTGGAAGAGCTCTCTGGAGATAGCTTTGTAAGGGCATGAAGAAGGACTTTCAGGACTGTTTTTGTTTGAGAAAACAGGCCAACCTTTTCTCTCTTCATTAGCCAATTATCTGCTGGGCACCACCTCTGGATGATGTGGTTCTTGGCCAAGAGCATTTGCATGTGAGGAGTAGATGTGAAATGCGAAGATACTGCAGCAGCTGGGGATAGGCAGCTCATCTGAGATGGGATCTGGGTAGAGCATCACTGTACCACTGTGTTTTCCCTTCCTCCCCCTGATTCCTTCTGAGGTGTGAGCTGCCTGTGCATGTGACAAGCAGGCTAGAGGTTCAGGTATTCATTCCCCCTGGAAAAACATGGAGACTCTAATCTTGGGGTCTTCTGTGATATGTAGTCAGTGGTTTCCTAAAAGGTTTTCATTGTCCAGTTGCCTCTTCTCTACACACTCTCTTCCCTTTGTTTTATTTTTCTGGGCCCCAAATTGCTAGTTCCGACTGTTTTTAAAAATATAAAACTTCTTTTAAAATGTAACCTTATTTATATCTAATGATGACTTACATGTGTGTAATGTGTTGTTATGATAAAAAAGAAACTTCTAAAGCAATAGTAGAGCACAACTGAAAATTTAAAAAGATTTCTGTGTATATTTACGTGTACATCTCTATGTATAGAAGAAAAGCTGCAAAGTTATACACAAGTAGTAATGATAACTACCAGATGCTAGAAATGTTAGTAATTTAAATTTTTCCTTTTAAATAAAGTTTTGCATTTCAATTGTTTGACAAAATATTATTCTTACATTTGTAAAGAAGCAATAAATGTTTTTGAAAACTTATGTAGCTCTTTATAGTATACGAAATTCTTTTATATACATTATCATATGTAGTATTTACAGCTTGCTTCTTACCATGTTAGATAACAGAAGACCTTACAGCAGTGGTTTTCAACCTGTGGGTTACGACCCACAGGAACTGTATTAAAGGATGGTGGCATTAGGAAGGTTGAGAATCACTGCCATCAGATGTGAAAGCTGATTCTTCAAAGAAGTTCACATAAAAATTCACACCTATACTATGTTGTTAGGATCTGCCCTAGAACTTGGGACTTAAAAGTCCAAAAGTGCTTTTTTGACCATACACTCCTTTCTCATAACTGCTATGCATCTGAGTAATTACTATGTTTATTATTTTAACAGTTAAATTCTTCATACATAAATAGCCTCATTGGTTGTTTCACATGTTGTATATATCTTCTTCCTCTTAACAAAAATTAATAGGGAAAGGGCCTATGATGATAGCAGTCAGCAGAAAATTACTCAGACAAGAATATTCATTAAATTCCATTTTCTCAACTCTTTTTCTAAATAAGTTACTCAGATTTATGCCTAAGGAAAGTACAATGTTAAGTTTTTCAAAGACCATATTTCATGCCTCACCTATTAAATATTTTGGATATTACATTCTTCCAGAAAATAAAGCAATATTAAAGAACTTTTGAAAGTTTTTTATATAAATTTTATATTATCTTAATATTTCTTATACTTACATTATGATTTTATACTAATATAACTATAAGCAATTGGACACATATATAATTAATATAATGTTATATATTAAAATAGTCATGTATATAGATGATGCATGTTTTTAATTGACTTGGTTAGTTTTCCTTTAAGAATTGGGCTTGATCCAGCTCCATCCAGATAAACTTAAAAGATGCAAAGTCTCCCTCCTTTTTGTGGCTGCATTGTATTCCATGGTATACACATACCAAAATTTGTTTATTCATTCATTGGTTGATGGACATGTAGACTATGCCAGGGTCCTGCCCCAGGGGCAGGGTCTGTTAAGATCTGTGGATGTGGTGGCAACTGACTGAAGAAATAAAAAGTTAGAAACAATGAGAAAGAAAAAGACAGGACACACAGAATAGAATTTTCAAAGGTGGTAACTTAGGAGACCACTGCCTGGTTGTGGGGTTCCAGAGATGGCCCCAAGTATCAGTTCCACTCAGCTTTTATTGAAGGCTATTTGCTCATTAGCCTAAAGGGTAATCTGAGGAAGGGAACAAAGATGCCAGCAGTTTCTCTGAGTGAGCACACCAGCTTCTATTGTTTTTATTATCAACTTTAAGGTCTGAGCAGCCTTGAAAAATCCAGAACCTGAGCCTTGTGTGGGGGCAGCCTTCTGTCTGAGGTCATATACATAGATTCCTAGGGAGGTGTTAAACTCCGCTAGTTCACTGTGGAGTAAAACGTCACTGGCATCAATCTCCTCTGAAGAATCAGTGGGGGAGAGGAATTTTCCTCTCATCACCACCACAGAGGGTCTTCCTCTGAAATAAGGGATATAAGCCCCCCTACCCATATGTCAGGGCTCGAGCTGTTCCCTTGATCTCTGCCCCAGCAAAATACAAATCTCCACAATGGGTATTTACTTTGGCTGTATACTGGGCAGGAAACGGCCTAGTTAATGTCTTTCCAGGCCTTGCCACAGCATCTTCTGTGGCCATTATTTCTCAGAGTGTTTACAGACCCAACAGGGGTGTTAGTAAGCTGTATCCCCAATAGGCCAGAGAACTAGGAAAAGCAGGAAACTTGCTTAGATAAGAAATTTAGCAGTGGCTGGTTTAAATGCATACTAGCTGACTTTTCTTTGTTTTACCTTACTCAGCTTACTTTTTTTTTTTTTTATTAAATCATAGTTGTGGATATTAATGCAATTATAGGGTACAATGTGCTGGTTTTATATGCAATTTGAAATATTTTCATCAAACTGGTTAACATAGCCTTCATGGCATTTTCTTAGTTATTGTATGAAGACATTTGTATACTGCATTCAGTAAGTTCCGCTTGTACCCTTCTAAGATGCACTGTAGTTGTGCCCCCACCAATTACCTCCCTCAATCCCAATCTTCCCCCTTCCCCCCCTTCCCATATTCTTGTGCTACAGTTGGGTTATCGTCTTAATATGGAACCTTTAAATTAGCTTCATAGTAGGGCTGAGTACATTGGATATTTTTTCTTCCATTCTTGAGATGCTTTGCTAAGAAGAATATGTTCCAGCTCCATCCATGTAAGCACGAAAGAGTAAAGTCTCCATCTTTCTTTAAGGCTGCATAATATTCCATGGTGTACATGTACCAAAGTTTATTAATCCATTCGTGGGTCGATGGGCACTTGGGCTTCTTCCATGACTTAGCAATTATGAATTGGGCTACAATAAACATTTTGGTACAGATGTCTTTGTTGTAGTGTGATTTTTGGTCTTCTGGGTTATACCTATAAGGGAATTGTAGGGTTGAATGGAAGGTCTATCTTTATAACTCGAAGTACTCTCCAAACATCCTTCCAAAAGGAACGTATTAGTGTGCATTCCCACCAGCAGTGTAGGAGTGTTCCCTTTTCTCCACATCCACGCCAACATCTCTGGTTTTGGGATTTTTGTCATGTGGGCTAATCTTACT
>CAUYRH010031612.1:0-11676 GCA_963574655.1 Perodicticus potto
TGATACCGGAATTTCAGGCTCTTGGTCTCAGCGATTCGAAGAAGGAATCGACAGACCACAATAGTGGTGGTAAGTTAGGATTTATTTACAGGAAAGAATTATAAGCAGAGGAAGAACTAAACCTCCAGGCAAGAGGACCCAGGAGGGGAGCAAACTCTCTTGCTCCCTCTCCGAGTTTCAGCCGAGGTCTGCCTCTGGAGGGAAACAGGCAGCTCTCCCTGTTCCCTCTCCAAGGTCTAGCTGAGGTTGGCTTCTGGAAGGGAGCAGGCAGCTGTTCCTGCTCCCTCTCCGAGGTCTAGTTGAGGTTTGCTTTTGGAGGGAGCAGGCAGCTCTTCCTGCTCCCTCTCCGAGGTCCCACCGAGGTCTGCTTCTTAGCTGCTCTCTCTTCCAAGTCCTGCTGAAAATCTGCCGTTGAGCTCTCTGCTTAGGGGTTTATATAGTCCCAGGGACTTGCCTTGTCGGAGCTTCTTAGGGGTGGGTCTTCATTAGTTATAGCCAGCTGTCCAATGAAGGCCCGGGCCCCTGAGACTGACATGGTATTGACCAATCAGATTTGCACGCAGAGCAGACAGCAAGGCGCCAGTGTCTTCCGCACAGGTCCGGCCCTTTCACAAGCTGGTTTCTCCATCCGGCACAGCATCAGCGCTGCCAGGGCCAAGGCAGCGGTTGTAGAGCTGCCTTGTCCTGCATCAGTTTTCTTCTTACTTGAGAAAGTTATATCGAAGACACTTTTCATTTCATCTGATAGTAATGACTTCAGTCTCCCTCGGTTGGTCCTGGCATTGAACAGATTGAGTCCCAGTCATCTACTCAGTGACCCCAATAGCCCCTGAGTGGGGTATGGCAGCCAGCAAGAGACAAAAGTCCTCCTGGTCTGTTTATAGAATGAACGACTTCTGTGGCAGAGATTTTCCTGGAGCAATGACAAAAGAGGTGGAGGAGGAAGAGAATTACTGCAGACGTGGACGGGAGAAGGAGATTTCCTGGGAAGGAACAAAGTGAGCTGGGAACGGGAGCGGGCACAGTGGGGAAGGTAAGTCAGAATCTGGACTCACTGGGGAGAAGTAAAAAGGGCAGGGAGGGTGAGAACTCGGATCAGACCAAGACAGTGACCACCCAACAGGGGCAACCCTGTCCACCTCCGAACAACGTCTTGTGACCTGAAGTGAGAAGAGCGGAAAGCAGGGGGAGCCAATTTCAGCACAAGGAGAGAGAAGGGCTGTTTTGCGGGATGGATGTGGGAACCACAGGAAGTGAAGCATGGGGACGGGTTAGCCTGATTTAGCGGAGACCTCACTCAGATAAGTCACCTGGTTTCAAAGAATAAAGCATAAGGGGTAGTTAGAGAAATGTCCAGAAGTTTCAATTCTGATCTATTGCTTTGCAAGAAAATGCTATTTTGTATTTGTTACAATGTGATAATATGTGATTATAAATTGTCTAGTGTATCTGGGGGCATAAAGTTGGGGAAAAGCCGAGTCACTGGGACCCCTGGAGACAGTAAGTGGATTAAGAGGTGTCATCCCTGCTGAGCTCACAGTTTCCTCGAATTGCATGTACTGTTGATACATCCTCATTTTCATTTTAAAGAGTTCTTCACATTTGTCAGAGACAATATTTAAAGGAGTGTAGATTCACCTGCTCCCTAGAAAAACGACCCATCACAATAACCCCCTTAGAGAGCCAGAGGAGCACAAGGGTTAAGAGCAGACAGAGAGCCCCAAGGCCTGGATTTGAATTATAACTATGCTGTGTGACTTTGGGCAAATTACTCAACTTCTCTGAGCCCTAGGTCTTCATATGTAAAATTGTATCATAATGGTACTTTAATTGATATTAATGGACTAATAGATGTGAAGCTCTTAGAAAAATGCCTAGCTCTAACTAGTGTTAGTTTTCAAAAGCAAAATAAAACAAGATAACATTTTTAAGAAAAATTCCTGTACTGGATCCTCGTATTAACAAAAATAGACTGGGCATGGTGGCTCACACCTGTACTCCTAGCACTCTGAGAAGCCAAGGTGGGTGGATTGCTTCAGCTTAGGAGTTCAAGACCAGCCTGAGCAAGAGTGAAACCCCATCTCTGAAAAAAAAAAAATTAGCTGGTGTTGGGCAGGTCCCTGTAGTCCCAGCTACTGGGGACTGAGGCAAGAGAATTGCTTGAGCCCAAGAGTTTGAGGTTGCTGTGAGTTTATTACATTATTGTACCCTACCAAGGGTGACAGGGTGAGACTGTCTCAAACAAACAAACAAATGAAAAACCACAATAAAACAAAAACAGGTGTATATGTTGCTGTGTGCACATTTATTTACCTTTGGAAACATTGCAGTAAATACTTGGCATCATGTGAATGGTGAGAAGCTGGCTCAGCCCTTTGGTTTGGTCCATTTCCCTGACCCACTCTCAGAGGAGCCCTAAGACCGTCCTTTCTAAACCTGGTTTGTTCAGCTTTCTCACCAGACCAGATTTGCTGGTTGCACTTTGCTGTACCAGTACTAGAAACTGCATACATTAAGTGTTCCTGGTTTTCCTACTCAAAGATGGTGATATTCGTCTGTGTCTGGATGTAGTTGAATTTCTCTTACCTAAGTCCATGGAGAGGAAGAAAAGCCCCTGTAGAACTTCCCTTTTGTTTTTTTTTCTGAGACAGAGCCTCAAGCTTTCACCCTAGACAGAGTCCCGTGGCATCACAGCTCACAGCAACCTCCAATTCCTGGGCTCAAGCGAGTCTCCTGCCTCCGCCTCCCAAGTAGCTGGGAACACAGGCACCCGCCACAACGCCCGGCCATTTTTTGGTTGCAGCCGTCGTTGTTTGGCGGGTCCGGGCTGGATTTGAACCCGCCAGCTCAGGTGTACGTGGCTGGCGCCTTAGCCTGTTGAGCCACAGGCGCCGAGCCCCCTTTCCTTTTTGGATGGTTTTCTTCAAGCAGAGTTATGTAGAATAGAAACTGCCTCTCTCGCTAAGGCTGGCCCCACACAAGCTGGTGATGTAATCATTGTTCATCTTTGGGCATTTCCTGTCCAGGCTTTTATCCTTATTGAGCCCCTTGCCACTATATATGCCCCCCATAATCCTCCTGTCCTCAGCTTTGTCTTAAGGGAATCTGAACAGATGTTAAACAGGTAAATATGAGAGGCCCAATGTACAGCTCTCTTCCTCCGGAGAGCCCGCCTTCCTCTTGCTCTTCTCCCATGGCAGGCCTTCATACATTCTGTCTCTCTGCATTTAGGTAAAATATGCTTAATTTTAAAGGATTTTTTGAGGGAGAGGTATCAATAATGTAGTGGACATCAAATAGGATTTTTTTTCATCAAAGTTAGGGGAAGAGGAAAGGAAGAAAAGGTGGGATAAAACCCCAAGAGCAACAAAGTAGTGGGGAGAAACCATAGAAAAAAGGCATTCTGGAAAGAAAGGAAGGAAGTGAGGGTGGAGAAGAGAGTCAGTTACTTACGCGGACAGTGTCATGAGAAGCAAGTTAAACTACAGGATTTAAAGAGCTCACCAGTTGATTTAGAAAGTCAGGTAGGGAGGGTTACACAATGAGCTGACAATATGCTCTGCCAAACTGGGGGCGCAGCAGAGGTAGAGATACGAAGTCAGTGGAGGATGTGGCCCCAATTGTTGGTAAGGTAGGTTCTGGCTACTTGAGCCAATTAGCCAAAAGTCAGCACCACAGATAGGCCCAAAGGGTGGTTACTGCATAGACTCTGGAGAGAAACAAAAGGAACCCTTGGCATTTGGGGATAGACTACTGTTTATTTTTCTTGCTTCTGCCCCTGAAGACAGCTATCTTGGTTCTGCCTATATCCAAACATGACAAAACATTTATGGAACACCTTGTGTGTGCCAAGCACTAGAGCTGGAGAATGACAAAGGAATCTCTGCTCTAAAGAACCTTACTGCCCCTTGGATAAATAGAAACTTAAAATAACAGTAATAATCCCTCATGTTTACAGATCAATTACCAAACACCAAGCACATAATTCTGTTATGCGTAAATTACTTAATTCTCTCAACAACCATACAAAAGCGTGGTTATGCTTATATTAGAGATGAGGAAGCTGAGGCACACAGAATTTAAGAAAATTTCTTTAAATTACATAGTTTGTAAGAAATGAAACTAGAGCCAAGTGCATTGACTCACACCTGTACTCCTAGCACTCTGGGAGGCCTACAGCCAATGTTCTTAATTTTGAAAGACTGAATGCTTTCTCCTTAAGATCAAGAATAAAGCAAGGAAATCTACTCTCACCATCTTTATATAATATCATACTAGAAATCTTAACCAATGCACTAAGTTAAGAAAAGGAAATAAAAGGCATACAAATTGGAAAGGAAGAAATTAAATATTTCTGTATTTAATAGAAATAAAGAAGTGGTATCATTGGAGCTCGCTGCAACTTCACACTCATGTACTCAAGTGATCCTCTTGCCTCAGCCTCCATAGTAGCTGTAACTGCAGGCATGCACCACCATGCCCAGCTAATTTTTCTGTTTTTTGTAGACATGGGATCTCACTCTTGATCACGCTGGTCTCAAACTCTTGACCTCAAGTAATCCTCCTGCCTCAGCCTCCCAAAGTGCTAGGATTACGAGCATGAACCATTGCACCTGCCCTAGGTCAAGAGTTTTTAGATATGATATCAAAGCATGATCCATAAAAGAAGATTTGGGTAAAAATTAGAACAGATACTTCAAAGTGGCTGCATCATTTTACATTTCCACCAGCATTGCACAAGAGTTCCAATCCACATCTTCGCAAATACTTATTTCCTATTAAAAAAAATATATATTATAACCACCATAATGGTGTGAAGTAGTATCTCACTGCAGTTTTGATTTGCATTTCCTAATAACTAATGATGCTGGGTATCTTTTATTGACCATTTGTATAAGTTCTTTTGAAAAATGTCTATTCAGGCTTGGCGCCTGTAGCACAGTGGGTATGGCACTGGCCACATACACCCAGCCTGGCAGGTTTGGACCTGGCCTGGGCCAGCTATAACAATGGTACCTGCAACAACAACAAAAAAAATAGCTGGGCATTGTGGCAGGGTGTAGTCCCAGCTACTTGGGAGGCTGAGGCAAGAGAATCACCTAAGCCCAGGAGTTGGAGGTTGCTGTGAGCTGTGATGCTACGGCACTCTACCGAGGGTGATAAAGTGAGACTCTGTCTCTGAAAAAAAAAAAAAAAAAGAAAAAAGAAACCATTGGATCAGATATATCTATTATTGACTTAATGGTGTTATATTCCTTTTTCACTTACACTTTCAAGTTTTGAGACATTATAAATTGCAATTAAGTAACAATGGTTTGAGATTGTAAATTTACTACAATCCCTCATAATATCCCTTTATATCTCAAAGACAGTTTTCATCATCCCTTAACCTTCTCAATTCAGGCAGTGTAACTCTAAATGCTTCTTTTGATTTTTTAAATAATTCTGGTATATGTTTTTTTTTCAGTGCCTGGATGAGTATATTCTTTTAAATTATAAAGATTGGCTCTAAATTCATGTTACATAGCAATTCTTTGGTATAGTACGTTATGAAAGGTAAAACATGCTTTTTAAAAAAATGTAAGTAATAGAGTAGGCCCCCTTTTCTGCTGTTTTGCATCCCACATTTCTTTTTCTTTTTCTTTTTTTTTTTTTGAGACAGTCTCACTTTATTGCCCTTGGTAGAGTGCTGTGGCATCACAGCTCACAACGACCTCCAACTCCTAGGCTTAGGCGATTCTCCAACTCCTAGGCTTAGGGGATCCTCAGCCTCCCGAGTAGCTGGGACTACAGGCACCCGCCACAACACCCGGCTATTTTTTTGTTGCAGTTCAGCCGAGGCCGGGTTTGAACCCACCACCCTCGGTATGTGCGGCCGGCGCCCACATCCCACAGTTTTAGTTACCTGCAGTACAGTACAATAAGCTATTTTGAGAGAGACAGCACATTTACATAGCTTTTCTATTTTATTATTAATTATCGCTGTTACTCTCTCTTACTGTACCTAATGTGTAAATTACATTTTATCATAGGTATGTATATATAGGGAAAAACATGGTATCGTTGATAGAAAAGAGCCATGCTCTGTAAAATAATTTTAAAGAAGTTAATTCTGAGCCAAAGTTGAGGACCGTGACTCAAAGCCACACCCAAGAAGCCTTGAGCAAGTGGACTCACTGCGGTGAGGTGAGAGTTTGGTTTTATACCTTTTAGGGAGGTAGGTGTTATAGGTAAAGTCGTGAATTAGTATGTGCAAGGCGTACATTGGTTTGGCCTGAAAAAGTGGGATGTCTCAAAGCAGGGAGGCTTACAGGTCTGGTTTAAAGTTTCTTTAGTTGACAATTGGCTGAAAGAGTCAAGCTCTGTCTGGTAGACCAGGAGTCAGCAAAAAGGAATGCCCAGATAAGGGTCTGTTAATCAGAGACAAAGTACTGGCTTCAGCCCAGGGCTTGTATGTATATTGGGACCTGCAGGTAGGTCTTGCATAGGCTTAGGCCTGTTAACGAGTCACAAAGAACATCTCGAAGAAGAAAGGGGGGGCGTGGTGAGGCCTGTTTGATCTCCTTTCTCTTGACTAGCAATTCAGTTTTAGGGATGGTCTTGGCCAAGAAGGGTGTCCAGTTAGTCAGCCCCCAGGGGTGGGGAGGAGCCCAGAGGGCGAGTAAAATTTTATTTTAGTTCACAGAATACGTGTATATAGGGTTTGGTACTGTCTGTGTTTCAGGCATCCACTGGGAGTCCTGGAACGTACCCCCATGGATAAGGGAGGACTACAGTATGTGAGTTTGGATTATATAGGAGCAGTCAGCCTGTAGCTTCAGTAGAAATCATGTACACTTGACCTTCTTTAATTTGTTTCTTAGACCTTCAACATTCAACAGTAAATCTGCTATCTATATAAGAGATAAAACCGGTGTTTACCTGGAAAACACAGGACAATTTCACTGGGTTTGGAAAGACAGCATTTTCCACCTTGCACTGACATTTAGAGTCATCCTTTTTTGCCCTGAAGTGTCCTGTTTCTTTTGGTTATCTGATTGACACAATGATATTGTTTTGAACACTGAGTCTTCTAGGTACAAAGGGAGAAGCTGTCAGCTTATGTGCACAAAGCAGTTTAGACTGATGATTGCAATAGATTTGTGTGAATTTGCCAGACTTTGCCTGTAATCCCTTTCCCCTCAGAGATCAATGAAACTAAAATATAAAGATGATGATAAACCGGCTGGAAGAGAAGGCTGCCCTTCACCCTTGACATTTCTGAGAGGTCACTGTAAAATTGTAACAAAGCAGAGGAATTTAAAAATTTTAGAGAAACCTTAATTATAAATCAGTTATTCTTAGGACATTGCCAGTGATTTTTATTCTATTAATTATATTTGTGGTTCTTTTTTTTTAAAATTTCTATAATGAACATCTACTTATTTGGTGTTTTTTAATCACCATAAAGTATATTGAACATCTACTTTTATAATTACAAAATTATGATGTTTCCATTTTGGAATAATTGCAGCTTCCCCGATAGAAGAGTTTTTGCCATGATTTGTCCAAGACAAGTTTACGTGAGACGTGTCAGAGTAAACACTCGCGTATTACTGATGACCTGATTTAGTTGCTGTTCTTTTAAAAATTAGATGCGAAATGGTGTTTTGAGTCTCTGCTACAAGTCCACACGACCTCTCTCTGTTTCCTCTTGTGTTATCCCTAGCTGGTCACCCAACCTCTGTGAGTGTTAGTTTCCTAGCCTGAAAAATAAAACAATCTCTACTTTGTTCTAAGGCTTAAAGCATTCAGTAGGGTGCCTGACCTAGCCGATACCACAATAAGGAGCTATTTTATTCTGATCAAAAAAAAAATACCAAAATACTTTGTTCATTAATGTATACAACTTACTATAGAATTTCTTTTGACATTTTGGATTCTGGACACTACTTCTTCCTATATTTAATGTTCACAAATGGTCATAGCCTTCAGTTTTCCTGGGCAACATATTTTTTCTCAAGTTTGTGACAAGTTTGGTAAGAGAAGAAGGTAAGCTGTGACTTTGATGACCCTGGAGCTGTTCGTACAACGAAGATTTACGGTGACACATCTAGGCTGCGCATTGGTCCTGCCGCGTAGGCGAAACACCAAGTCCCCAGACAACGGCTTTTCTGTTAGGGGCTGTCTAGTGCCTGGTTGTCTTTGTTTTTGGTTTCCATTCCTGACTGGGGCTTGAAGGTCTGAGCAACACTGGGCCCTGGGTTAGATCGGGATTGGGAAGGGTGCTTGGGCAACTCTGCCAGGGGCAAATAAGGGGAGGGGACTATTGACCATTTTTTAAAAATTTCAAATTAATATGAGGGTACAAATTTTCAGATTACATTGCGCTCACTTCCAGAGTAAAGTTCTGGATGTAAAAGAACCCCTCACCCAGGGGTTGTTATACACCCTCACAATGTGCTCATTAGGTGAGATGAGACCATTGACCTTGAGGAGAACCAGCAGACGGTAGTGTGAGAAAGATGAATTGCAACAAAGTAAGGGTCAATCGCACACATTGACTGTGCAGGGCACTGGTGCCAGCTGCTTTGAGAACTACTAAAGAGAACGTCCTGCCCTTCAAGGAACTTAGTCAAGATGGGCACCGAGGGTCAGACTTCATTAGAGGTCAGAATGAAGTATCAACACTCTTAGAGATTGCAGTCTGCATTCCGTGAGTGCAGCTGAATGGTGCAGACTCTGCTGTGCTGACCCAGAGAGAACCGTGGAGGGCCGGGGTGAGGAGCCAAGGCTTCCCAGCAGGGATGGAATTGGATGGACGGTATAATTCAGACCGAAGAGAGTGATGGCAGGTGGGCAAGAGCGCCAAGGTGTGTGTGGGTAGAGATGGACAAAAGCTTGTGAGAGGCCCAATCATCTCAGGAGTGTGTGGCTTTGTTTGTGTGTGTCCCCTCCTTCCCGAGAGGTTGGAGCCTGGGTTCCTCCTGACAGTTCTGACCTCCTGCAATCCTTAGACCTGAGCTGTGGGTAACCACTTGCCTGCACAGTGGGGCTCTGTTGGCTTGTGTAACTGAGGACAAGCGTGGATCTAGAAGGGCTCTGTGAGAACTTGTCTGCATCCCTTTCCACTCTCTTCCACTATTGTAATCAAATCTCAGACTACTTTGTTACCATGAAATGCGGGCTGCCTTCTATTTCTCTGGAGACATTTTCATTATGAATGGAGGTTGCCTCATAGTCAATGAAACAAGCATTTATCGGGCACTTACTGTATTCAAACACTGTTGGGAAATCAAGGCACAGTTAAGGGTGAGTTGGGGTATGTCTCAGCCTGTTCCTGCTGCTATGCATGTATAACAAATACCCAAGATTGGGTGATTTATAAACAATAGAGATTTATTTGTTACAGTTCTGGAGGCTTCTGTGCTTGCAAGATTATTAAATGCAGGAGAAGACAGCATACCCCAGCTCACAGGAACACAGTGTAGCTTACAAAAAGAACAGATCCAAGTTTTGTTTTTTGTTGTTGTCATTTTGTTTACTTTATTTTATTTTTTTGAGACAGAGCCTCAAGCTGTCACCCTGGGTAGAATGCCGTGGCATCACAGCTCACAGCAACCTCCAACTCCTGAGCTCAAGCGATTCTCCTGCCTCAGCCTCCCAAGTAGCTAGGACTATAGGCGCCTGCCACAATGCCCAGCTATTTTTTGGTTGCAGCCGTCATTGTTGTTTGGCGGCCTGGGCTGGATTCGAATCCACCAGCTCAGGCATATGTGGCTGGCACCTTAGCTGCTTGAGCCACAGGCGCGGAGCCTGTTTCTTTTATTTTTAGTAGAGATGGGGTTTCACTGACTTTTATATGTTGACTTTGTATCTAGGCATCGTGTTTGGAGTTTCTTTGAAGATTCCTTAGGATTTTCTACATAGACAGTCATGTAGTGTGAAAATAGGGACAGTTTTATTTCTTTCCAATCTGTTGTATGCTTTTTATTTCCTTTTTTTTTTTTTTTTTTTTTTGCCTGATTTGACTATGTAAGACTTCCAGTGTGATTTTGATAGGATTGGTGAAAGTAGATATCCCTTGTCTTGTTCGTGATCTTATGGGGACAGGATTTAGTCTTTTTTATCAAATACAATGTTAGAACCAGGCATACCCTACTCAAGAGGTTAAGATGGGAGATTCCCTCAGGCAGGTCAGGAGTTTAAGACTAGTCTGGTCAACCTATCTTTTTAAAACATTAAAAACACATTAGCCAGATATGCTGGTGGGCTTCAGCTACTTGGGAAGCTGAGGCAGGAGCCTGAGGCTTGAGCCCAGAAACTCAAGGTTGTAATGAGTTATGATTGCACCACTCCACTCCAGCCTGGGTGACAGAGTGAGATTCTTTTTCTTTAAAAAAACATGTTAGCTGTAGGTTTTTGACAGATGCTCTTTATCAGACCAAGAGGTCAAGGAAGGTCCCTTCTATTCTGAGTTTGATGAGCATTTTTATTGTCAAATACCCTTTCCATATCAGTTGATAAGCTCTTACGGTTTTTCTTTAGTTTCTTAATATGATGAATTATAGTCAATGATTTTTTAAAATACTGAGCCAGATTTGCATTCACTGGATAAACCTCAACTGATAATGCTGTGTATCTTTATATGTTGCTGGGTTTGATTTGCCAGTGTTATTGAGGCTTTTTACTTTCATGTTTATGAAGGATATTGGACTGCAGTTTTCTTTTTTCTTTTTAAATGAAACCAACATTTTTACTTTATCCATTAAAATATTTCATTATACAAAGGCAATTTGGAAAATTGCCTTTTCAATTCAGCAACAAAGGCGGGGCCTTTGGAGGGAGAAAGTGTCTGGTATCCAGGGATAAGAGCAGGTAAGTGGTGGGTGGCAGAGTCGAGGGGGTGGGGGAGTCTTCAAAAATGACAAGAATACTTGTTAATAGCTAGAACTTTGGGAAACCAAAGGAACAGGCAGCCCTTAACACAGTTGATTCTTTTTGCAGGCCTTGGAAGATACTTATGGGGGTCACAGCACAGGTGGTGTAGGGGGGTGAGGGGTGCTCTCTATTTTGACCTGCTCCCCTGGAGGAGGGTTCAGGGCCTCAAGCTCCGGCATCAGGGCTGGAAGTGGAGATACAGCTCAGGCCAAAAAACTTAGAGGAAAAGGAAGAGAAACTCTGACCAGAAAACTTAGTGGGGGAAGAGGAAGAGGAACTCTGATCAGAAAAATTAGTAGGGAAAGAGGAAGGGCTTAGGCCAGGAGACCTAGAGTGGAAGGGGGAGTGGGAAGGGGAGGAGGGGGAGGAGGGAGAGTAGGGAAAGGAGGGAGAGGAGGAGAAGCTTTCATCACACTGCTCAGGTAAAGGAAAGAAGAACCTACCAGGAGGTGAGGGAGAGGAAGCACGCATACAGACTGCATGCCAACTATGCTGGGAAGAAACGCTTTCAACCTTGGAATCAGAAGAGCCTCTGCTGCTCTCAAAGACAAGGCTTTGTAAGGCAAACGCAGCGGGAGAAGGAGGATTCCCCTCTGCTGGCCCAGGTAGAGTGTGACGGCTGAGACAGGTTGGATTTCGCTTAGTGGAGCCTCTCCTAAGGATAGGGCCTGGCATCGTGTTGGTGCTGGGACTACTAGGGCCTGACCTTGCTGTGCCTCTGCGAAAGGCAGGGCCGGGGTGCCTCGGCTTTGGCGG
>CAUYRH010031614.1:0-13809 GCA_963574655.1 Perodicticus potto
TAATATTTCGATGCAGTAATCGTCTGTTTTGTTTTTAACTGATTTTAATCCACAAATATGCTCCAAGTATGGGTAAAAAATAACTGGCCTTTCAGAAAAATACGAGGATTAGCATCTATCTTTGGGTACATCTAGTCTAGACACTATCTCTTCCTTTAAATAAAAATTGTCAGCACCTGATTCATAATCAATAAAATTAGTTAGAAAGTATGAATTTTTTTATAAACCTGAAAAAATGACTTTCAGTCTAATTGTTTAATCTTTAATGTGTAGCCTACAACTAAGTGTCCCTGAAGTAATTTTAGGAAAAAGATAACCTGTTTTTTGGGGTTTTTTTACTATTTAATTAGAGAGCATGTTTGCCTTGAGTGAGTGTGTCTTTAATTTCCAATAGCCTTGTCACTTGTCGTCTTTTTCCATTGATTTTTTTGTCCCCCTATATTCAACGATGCTCTCAGAAGGTGCTGTTGAACTCAACACTCACTGCAACTTGCTGCTGATGGGGCTGCTGTTCTGTTGATCTGATTGAGGGGAAAACTTAAAAAATCTCAATCCCCTACCTTTAAGCTCTGTAGAAAAATATTTCTCTTTAGAGCAATAGCTGAGGTGTAATAAATAACAGGACAATTATAGAGGCTTCACATTTTCTGTCTTCCTAGGCTGACATATTGTCTTCCCTGGTAAGCTACAAGTGAAATACTTCTTTTTCTTTTATATGCACATTCTTGAACCCGAATCCTGAAAAATTCTGTATTTGAACACTTGTGTAAGCCCCTGAGTTCAGTCTCTCTCTCTCTTTTTTTAATGTAAGAGTCTTTTATTTTTCTAACATGGGAAAATCGACATAGTACAAGTATCAGTGTGAAGATAATATTCACGCATTTCTCAGAGTTGAGATTAAACTTAAGTTTTTTTTCTTTAACTTTGAAACAAAAACAATTATCGTGTATATTTTTCATTATTAAAAATTGAATCTGTAAGTATTAATCATCCTTGAAATTTAAACTCTAAGAAAACATAATCAGTTACAAGAAAGTATAATATAAAACCCATATTAAAGAAAGACCAGTTGAATTTGGGTGTGATTTTATCACTTCTGTGCCCGATTATCTATTGCCAATTTAGTGTCTTTCTTGCAATCTTTCCACATTTTCCTCTGTATTTCAGACTTCATTATTCAGAATCCCCTTCAAGTGTGTTCTAGGTTAAATTTTCCAAGACAAGGAACACGCGATATTTGGAAGGTGTAGAGAGAGAAGAGATTGTTTTTCAGTGGGAGTTTCCACCAGACTTGTGTGGGTTGAGACCCACAGAGACTTCCACGCTTGGTAAACATATGCATCGCTGCTGCAGAATAGGAGCGGCCATGGAAGCTGTGTGGGAAACTGCAGAAAACCAAAACAGTTTTCCGGTGGCCTGAAGCTTTCTATTGCATCAACATGTTTCAATGCTACATTTGGGTGTGAAGTTGCGATTTCTTTATTGGTAAGAGTTTTGTTTGGAGTCCAAAGCAATAGCAGCCTCTGCTGGTGCCCTTGACCTCCACGCGAGCTTAGGCGCCAGTTGGGCCATAAAATCCATCAGGGAAAACAGTTAATTGAAAGAATGAAGGGTCTGGGGCCAAGTGACTCCAAGTGGGGCTTTGACATATTTCCTAGATGATACCATTACATTATTTTGCTGCCTCAGGGTCCCTAGACCACCACATGGTCAGTGAACTCTGAACGCTGAACGCTCAGCCACATGAACTCTGAACGCTCAGCATATAGCTGTACCCACAGCTAAGATTTGTAACAGTGACTCAGTGAGAATAATACACCATGAGTTCAGTAAGAGAAAAAAGACAAATCAGGTGGAGTCTAGAAAAATTCATGTGTAAGCTTCTTGTTACTTTCCCTTCTCTTGGCGGGAATCACAGAGCATGCTCTTCTTTGAGTAGCAGCATCACTCACTACAGGTGAGTAGTGTTTCTACCTGAGAAAAAGTCATGTTGATGTTTGCTGCCAGGGTTTGGTGACGGCTGTGCATGTAGAGACACTCAGCTCACTAAAATATCAGTCTCCCAAGGAAACCCACTGTTTACGATGCTTGCAAAGCTGTAGGCTGACACAGCCCCGTGTACAAACCCTGAAAATATCAGAAATGGTGTGATTTTTCCTGCATACACACATGAAAATGTCTGCAAAGACATTTAAAAACTGAAAACATCTATTTTTCTACTGAGAAATAGCATGTGTTTTGATATTGATCCTGGATAAAGACTCAACATTTGATCACAGGCTGCCAAGTCCCTACACCCCTGAGCTGGCCATCCTGAAAAGGAAGTGGACACGTGTGGTAGTAACACCAGGTAGGCCAGGCTTAAGCCGATTCTGAATAACAGAGGCACGTGTAAGCACGTTGGAGTGTCATAGCAACTACATTTATTATATTAAATCCTGTCCCTCTGCTCACATCTGTAGCAACATAAGGAGATCTCTAAGGCAAGCAGAGTGTTGAAGAAGGCATTATTTTTGTGGTTTGCAGATGATACTCGATATGAGAACAGGAGACATGAAACTGGATAGTTAGAGAATTATAACTTCACCCTGTTGAGACTCTGAAAAATGATGATAGAAAGAAATTCTAGCAAAGAACAAAACTAGAAAAATGAATGAATTCTCTGCTTTCCCCAGAAGACTGCGTGGAAATATTGTATATCGATGCTGATTTGTGAACAGTTTTATTGAGATATGAGTATCACACAAACACACAAGTGTGTATGTGTCATAATACACGTCTGTGTTTATATATGAAGGAGTGCGCACATCTATGTATACTTGCAGACATTTGTCCACCTATAAGCATGATCGGGGAAGTAAGTATTTCCATAACCCCCAAAGTTTCCACATGCTTTTTTGGTAATCTTTCTTTTTCATCATCACCCCGGTCCTCTCCATAGACATCCACTGACCTGCCAGTCACTATAGATTGGATTTTATTTTCAAAATTTTTCCATAAGCAGTGGAAACCGGAATCTCACTGTGAGAACCACTTTTGTCTGTCACCCATCGTGATTATTCCTGATATGTGTTTTAAAGACTGATTACCTTTTTAGGGCTAACATTCTATCGTTGCATACACTGCAGTTTGTTTATTCTCTCACTGATTGATACATGTGGAGTTATTTCTAGATTTTGCATTACAAATGAAGCTGCTATGAACATTCCCATACAAAGCTTGATATAGATAAATGATTTATTTTCTCTGGGGTCGATATATGGAAGTGGAAAGAGTCGGTCCTGTGGTACATGAGAGTTTAACTTTTTACATTGCTGTATTAATCCACTTTACCCTGCTGTCCGGGAATTCCAGAGGCCGGGTAATTTATAAAGGAAGAGACTCCCTTGACTCACGCTTCTGCAGGCTGTACAAGAAGTAGGGCTCTAACATTTGCTGCTGGTGAGGGGTTCAGGGAGTGTCCGATCAAGTTCAAAGGTGAGAGGGGAAATGGTGTGTTATATGGCAACAGTAGGAGCAGGAAAGAGAGAAGGTGATGCCAGATGTTTTAAAACAACAAACTCTCAGGTGATCTAACAGAGAGCTCACTCGTTACCGTGGGGAAGGCACCCCGCCATTCTGGTGAGATCCACCCCTAGAACCCAAACACCTCCTACCAGGCCCAACCATGAACCCTGGGGACTGAATTTGAACATGAGAGTGGGAAAAGACAAATACCCAAACCATACCAGTTGTCAAACAATTTCCCAATGTGATTTGATCATTTGTACACACGTGTGTACCAGTAATTCGTGAGTATTCCACTTGTACTTGATACTTGCCAACAATTGGTGCAGTTAATGTTTTTAGCCATTCTATTCTCATTGTGGTTTCTCTTTGCTTTTACCAAATGACTTGTGCTATTGTGCATCTTTCTGTGTGCTTATTTGCACCAAAATATCTTCTTTGGTAAAGAGCACATTTAAATCTGAATAGTCTGGCTGAGCTCCTGACCAAAACTCCATGTATGATTTTTCAGGCCTGACCCATAGGCACTGACAAAGTCTTTACCTCACAGAGAGACGGGGGCAATCTGCCCTCCCTGTGTCCATGTGCACTCAATGGAGTGTATTCCTTTAACAGAGTTTCAGTCAAGAACTGGAGGTCTACTGACCTGCCACATTCTCTGTGTGCCTCCGTGCCCCCAGCCCACGTGATTGCACATAGTATCACATTTTTATGCCCTTGGCTTTGACTGTGGTTCCCTTGTTATAACAACAAAATCATTACAAGTAAAAGAAACGATAGACGCATTAGACCTCATCAAAATTATGAGCATTATGTATCAAAGAAGGTGAAAAGGTAGCCAATTGAACTGGATAAAATATTTGTAAGTCTTCTGTCTCATAAGCAGTACGTATTCTGAATATGTAACCCATACAGTACAAAAACATAAAGGGCAAAGGGCCAAATTCAAAAAATGGACAAAGAATTCAGGCATTTTTTCCCAAAGAAATCGTACAAATGACTAGCAAGTACATCTAAAGATGCTCAACATCAGGAGACAGGAGGGAAATGGGAAACAAACACAGAATCAGCTGAGGCTTGACCTCCTGCTAGAATGGTTATAATAAAAACAAAGAAATAGCAACTTCTGTGAGAGAGACTGTGGAGAAAGCCAAATCCTTGTGCAATGATGTAGAGAATGTGAACTGATTCACAGCCCTCTGGAAAAGCATTTGGGGGTTCTTAAATGGAAGCTAAATATTGCATTTCTGTAAGAAATGGAAATTAAAAGGACTACCCACCTATTAGAATGGACAAAATTTTATACAGATATCAACAAAATGATGGTGAAAATATGAAACAATAGGCCCTCTTGTTCACTTCTGGTAGGGGTCCAAAATGATACAGATACTTTGGAAGACAGCACCTCTGATTTTTCATACAATCTAGCAGAAGCGTTCTTTCAACTCGAAGGACTCTAAAACATAAAGCCACACAAAAACCTGAACATGGAAGTTAATAGCTATTTTATTCATAATTACCCAAATTTGGAAGCAACCAAAATTCCTGCAGTGGTAAAACAGATAAATAACCTGTGGTACAGGCAGAGAATGGAATATTGTTCAGCACTAAAACAAAATATGCTATGAAGCTGTGAAGAGACATGAAAGAAGCTGAAATGCATATAAATAAAACCAGTCTGAAAATGCTCTACACTATATGATTCCAACAATCTGACAATCTGGAAAGGCAGAATCATGGAGATAATGAAAAGAATAAAAGGGGTTGGTGGGGAGGGAAGGTTGAACAGGCGGAGTGCAGAAAATTTCGATGGCAGTAAAACTATTCTGCATCGTAGTATGAGGATGGCCATACTTTGCCGAGCCCGCTGAAGATACTTGTGGTGACAAGTGAGCTCTACGACATGGGATGGACTCGGGGTGACAATGACGTGTTAATACGGGTTCATCAGTCATTACAATGCACCACTCGGATAGGGGCTGTTGACATAGAGAAGGCTATGAATGGGTGGATAAGGATTTTAAAAATGTTTGTGTATCAGGTGGCACCTGTGGCTCAGAGGATTAGGGCGCTTGCCCCATATGCCAGAGGTGGCGGGTTCAAACCCAGCCCTGGCCAAAAACTGCAAAAGAAAAGTTTGCTCAATTATTCTGTATTCTAAAACTGATTTGAAAATAAATTCCATTAAAAATACTATTTCCCCTCTCAGTATATAAACAAAATAATTGAAATATCAACCCAAATGACCGTATGAGTATCTTTTAAGCAGCACTTTCCTTTTTCTTCACAACAAAACAAAATTGGAAACAATCCAAATCCCATCTGTGGATGAATGGGTAAACAAACTGGTGTATCCGGATTACAAACACAACAAAATATTCTTCTACTACTGGATATAAATAAATCCAGTACTAATACACAATGCAACCTAGATGAAACTCAAGAACTTTAAGCCAAATGAAAGAAGGTGGACACCAAAACTCACATACTGTATTATATACTGTGAACATATATTTATTACATAAGATATCAAATAGAGGAATCGGTCAAGACAAAATGCAGATTGGTGCTGACCAGTGGTTGTAGGGAGGAGAGAATAAATGTTGAACAACTGCTTAATTGGTATAGTTTTTATTTATTGTGCAATGAAAATACTTTGGAACTAAATAAAGTTTGTGATGTACACTTTTTTTTTTTTTTTTTTTTTTTTAGTTTTTGGCTGGGGATGGATTTGAACCCATCACCTCCAGCATATGGGCCTGGCGCCCTACTCCTCTGAGCCACATGCGCTGCCCACTTTTTATTTCAAATTAATATAATGGTTCAAATGTTCAGGTTACATTGTGTGCAACTTCTATAAATTTATAAATTTTTATTTTTTAGAGATGGAGTCTGGCTTTGCCACCCAAGGCTGGAGTGCAGTGGCAAAATCACAGTTCACTATCGCCTCAGAATCTCGGGCTCAAGGTGAGAGGATCACTTGAGCCCAGGATTCTGAGGCTTTCGTGAACTATAGCCTCAACTATGATTTCACACTGTCAAGGTGGGCGGATCATTTGAGGCCTGGATTCTGAGGCTATCGTGAACTACCTCCAAGGGCTGTGATTACAGGTTTGAGCCAGAGCACCTAGGTAGCAATTACATTTAAAGGAAAATTTGAGGGCAGTGCCTGTGGCTCAAAGGAGTAGGGCACCACCCCCCTGTGCCAGAGGTGGTGGGTTCAAAACTGGCCCTGGCCAAAAAATAAACTACAAAAAAAAAAAAAAAAAAAAAAAGGAAAGAAGGAAAAATTTGATTTTCCTAAGATAGATTCACCAAAGGTGTTTTTGGTTTTACTTGAGAAATTTTTTTTATTTTTAGGTTTTATATTCAATCTATGATCTATTTTTAGTTATTTTGTGGTATATAAGTTACAGACAAATTTTATCCTTATTTTGTACATATACATATTCTGATTATCTCTGCACTATTTATCAAAAATCTAATCTCTCCACTGAATTGTCTTAACCTCCTATTCAAAATTAGTTGTCCTTATATGTGTGGGTCTACTTATAGTTCTCAGTAAGTCTTTTACATCTTTATATTTGATTTAGATATTCAATACTTTATTTTTATTTATTTATTTATTTATTTTTTTGAGACAGAGCCTCAAGCTGTCACCCTGGATAGAGTGCCATGGCATCACAGCTCACAGCAACCTCCAATTCCTGGGCTCAAGCGGAGTCTCCTGCCTCCGCCTCCCAAGTAGCTAGGACTACAGGCGCCCGCCACAACGCCCGGCCATTTTTTGGTTGCAGCCGTCATTGTTGTTTGGTGTGCCCAGGCTGGATTTGAACCCTCCAGCTCTTGTGTACGTGGCTGAGGCCTTAGCCCGCTGAGCCACAGGCGCCGAGCCGATATCCAATACTTTAAATGATTTATTTTAATTGCAATTTCCATGCTTTTAAAAAATACATACGGAAATAAATTTGACTGTTTTGTATTGATGTTATATCTTTCAGCATTGCTAAACTAACAAATTAGTTCTTCTGCAAATGCCAACAGTTTTTCTGTAAGGATAGTGTGTTAACTTCAAATTAAACATAGTTTTACTTCTTCCTGTTCAGTCTGGGTGCATTTGGTGGCTTTTATTTGCCTTATTACAATGGCTAGAATGTACTTCGCATCACTTAATAGAACTATTGAGTTTTGTTATTAAAATATTCAGTATTTTAACATTAAGAAGAATCCTATAGGTTTTTTGATTGTTATTGTTTGTTTTGTTTTGTTTTTCATAAACGGTCTTTATCAGAAACCACCACTTAGGTGGTTTCCTTTGCCCAGAATTTTTTTTCCTTGTTTGAAATGGTGTGGGACTTTTTCATCATCGATTGAGATGTTCTTACGTCTTTATTTTAAAAACAGTAAATATTGTGAATTAAGTCCAAAAAAGTTCACATTTGTGGTATAAACAGGGTAATAAAGTGTGATTCTGTTCACATATTGTTGAATTCTGTTCTTTGTGGTTCAGAATTCTTACATTGGTGTTAAAGGGAGATACTGCTCTCCAGGTTTTGTGTGTTTATGATGATTTTTGTCTGATTTTTGTGACCTCTTTGCTTCTGGTTTTGAAAACCCATGTCTTCTTGTGTCTCTAGCAGGGCCATGTAATTTTCTGGAATTTCATGATCATACTGGTTTTAAATATTTCCTCAGGTAGTCTTTTCCTCTGAACTGCCAGATTAATGTTACATTTCCATTTTTCTGCCGTATTTTAAAAATAGTTTCACTGTTCCCGTTTTGCTTTTTATTTCCTCATGCTGAAAAGAAAAATACTCTATCCACAGCTTCTACTTACTAAATATCAGAGTTCATCGCTTATGCTTTGTCCTTTGCACATTATTTAAAATGATAGAACCTTTCTAAGATCTAAAGTTCAGAATGTTTTATAATTGGAATTCCTAATCAAATTTTCAGATTCTATATGCTATTTCTATTTTGCTAATATTCTCAGTTGATGGAGTATATAGAGGAGAAAAATCACATATCAGGCAGACACATCTATTCAGGGCAATTTTATTTCATTTTCCTCTCTTTTCCCTTTCCGATATTAATCACGTTTTATTTCGCAAGGGGCAGTGGATGTACAACCACCAGCTGTACGCATGGTTGGCAATTGTTCTCAGATGGTGGTGCTGCCTAAGTACACTGCTGAGAAGTCTCTTCCAGGGTTCCCTAGGTTGGTCTGGATGTTCCCTGGTCTCTGGTTTCCAGGGTCAGGAACAGGTCCCACATTGTACTGGTGTGGAGTTGAGCCGACGATGGAATGATCACAGACACAAAGCAATTTTACACAAACAATTTGTCACACAAAAGAAAGAATGAAATTAAAGAAGGAGCTACCCCCAAAAAACAGTTTGATGAAAATATTTCAAATTGTATATAAAACCAGCCCATTGTACACCATGATTGCATTAATGTACACAGCTGTGATTTAATTTAAAAAAAAAAATGAAGAAGAAGCAGATGCATTCTAGAGAAAGCTGAATACATCAGTCTCTAAGACCCAGAGACTGGGCTTGGTAGGAGTACACTAGTTTGTCCCACCTTTTCCTTGGCCGGATTGGTTGTCAGTCCCCACTTTTGGGGTGATTGACAGGTAAGAATTATATAACAGATTACACTACAGGTTACATGACAGGTGGTTATATAACAGTTTCTCCTTCCACACTTGTGTGTTCTCAGAATCCTTCATGGAACTCCACCCACACCATACTAATTAGATGGTAATGAGGTCTAGGTCAGGTAAAGTCACTAAAAAATCCTGACTATGTATGTTTTCCCCAAGGAACAGTGCTCAGCACAACTAGGTTCCCAGCTACTATTCAGTTCCCCTTCCAGGCTTAGCCACTTGCTTGCCACCTCTTATCTTCCCTCAGAAGAAAAGCTCTTACATACTAGATTAATGTTGAATAATAGGCCTTAACGTCTCAATTTAACACATGTACTGAGAATCAAGGAAAAGGGGATAAGGAAGGATGGAGTGCAAGGTAGATGTGAGGAACACACCCCCTGAATCCCGATCCTACCTGTATGATGTTTTATAATATGTGATCCTTACTCACAGGAAAATAGATCCTCCAAAACCCCAAAATAGGCATCACTAACAGTTAGTCAATACCTGCCTGCTGGGCCATGTGTCCCATGATTATGAGTTTTCACTTTCCACTCTCCTTATTATTCCTTTTTATGTTTAGGACACAGATGTTCCGTATGTATTACCTTTAATTTGCATTCCAAGCTATTTATCTCTCTGTTTCATTTATTTATTTTGTATACCATACTTGAATTACCTTTAATAATTCAGTTAAGTGACCAACAGGTAGTTTTACATTTTTTTAAATTTATTGTTGGGGATTCATTGGGGGTACAAGAAACCAGGTTACACTGCATTTGTTAGGTAAAGACCCTCTTACAATCGTGTCTTATCCCCAAAAGGTGTTTGAATGAATAGTGACGTAGAGGAAATGCTAGATAAGGGGTAGGAATTTTTATTGTTTCTTTGCCCTAAAATCACAAACCATAGCCATAGAGAAGTTACTTGTCTGAGAAACTCAGAGCCCTGAATAGGAACTGGAGCGAGGGAAAGGTTTGTCTATTTCAGCAATCACTCCTGTGCTCCTATCCTGACGCTCGAGTTAGCTAATGGACATAGTATATGCTCATCTTTCTAGGTGTCTGGCTATTTGACTTTTTTGTGTTTGCAAGTGTTTATTTGTTTTTCTCTATCTCATAAGATAGAGAAATATTAATATTTTGCCAGACCTACCTTTAGATGTTTGACGGTAATACTTGAAATCAAGCTAGTCAACTGACCCTATCACAAGAATGTGAGTGAATGATGATTAATTTCTCTCTTTGTTATAGAAAGGACTTGATAGAGAGTCCAGAATGAGAATTAATTTAATAATGAAAGATCTTGAATTCATTGTAAAATAAATTTTTAATAATATTTTCAAAATGAAAATTTATGTGTAGTTTTGGGTTCTTGTTAAGGTGATGCTTTTTAATTTAGATGATTTTGAAGCAAACAAGTTTCATATAGTTTTGTTAGCATATATGAATCTATGATCATGGGATCAGGAATTTTGAGGAAATGTAAGAAATAAGAGTAATAGTTTGTGGACCGTATTTCTCTATTCCCTGTAAGATAAGCATGTAAAAAACTATTTGCTTAGCATTTGAACCTCTGTGTAATGAATTTGAAACCTACATTTTTTTTAATTTTTATTAAATCATACTGTGTACATTAGTGCAATCATGGGGCACAATGTGCTGACTACATATACAATCTGAAATATTTTAATCAAACTGTTTAACATAGCCTTCATGGCATTTTCATAAACACTATATGAAGACATTTGTATTCTGCATTTAGTAAGTTTCACCTGTACCCTTCTAAGAAGCACTGTAGGTGTGATATCACCAATCACCCTCCCTCCACCTGTCCTCCCCTCCCTTGCCCTTTTCCCCATATTCTTGTGCTATAATTGGGTTTTAGCCTTTATATGAAAGCTATAAATTAGCTTCATAGTATGAAACCTACATTTTTTTTTTTACTTTTATTAAATCATAATTGTGTACATTAGTGCAATCATGGGGTACAGTGTGCTGACTTCATATACAATCTGAAATATTTTCATTGAACTATTTAACATAGCCTTCATGGCCTTTTAATCACTATATGAAGACATTTATATTCTACATTTAGTAATTTTCACTGTACCCTTGTAAGATGCACCGTAAGTGTGATCCCACCAATCACCCTCCCTCCACCCATCCTCCCCCCTCCGCTCCCCTCTCTTGCCCCTTTCCCCATTTCTTGTGCTATAACTGGGTTTTAGCCCTCATATGAAAGCTATAGATTAGCTTCAAGTGCCCGCAAACATTAGAGAAACTACAGACAGTCTCAGGGCTCATGGAATAGAGGTAATACGTGCAAGGATTTAAACCAGCCTTAAGAGTGTGTACCAGTTTTTAAAATATTTTAAAATGTTCAAAATGAGTTGTTTTCAGTTGCTGCTATGGTTTGATTTTCTGTCATTTTATTAAAATATTGATAATCCAAAGTGTTTCTCCCATGCTTTCTTTGAGGATTTTTATCGTATCTTGCCTTAAATTTAGGTCTTTTATCCATCTTGAAATAATTTTTGTGAGTGGAGAAAGGTGCAGATCCAGTTTTAGTCTTTTACATGTGGATATACAATTCTCCTAGCAACATTTTTTTGAACAAGGATTCTTTCCTCCAGTGTATGTTCTTGTTTGGTTTATCAAAGATTAGGCAGCTGTGAGATGTTAGTTTCATCTCCCTCTTTTCTCTTCTGTTCTAGATGTCTGTGTCTCTGTTTTTGTGCCAACACCATGCTGTTTTGATCACTATGGCCTTGTAGTACAGCCTAAAGCCCAGTAGGCTGATGCCCCCAGCTTTGTTATTATTACTAAGAACTGCCTTATCTATACGATATTTTTTCCTGGTTCCATACAAAATGAAGAATTATTTTCTCCAAGACTTGAAAGTATAATGTTGGTATTTTAAATGGAATGGCATTGATTCTGTAGATTTCTTTGGGAAGTATAGACATTTTAATAATGTTGATTATTCCCAGCCATGAGCATGATATGCTTATCCATTTGTTAATATCTTTTGCTATTTCTTTGCTTAGGGTTTCATAATTTTCTTTATAGAGGTCCTTCACGACTTTTGTTGTGTGTATTCCTAGGTATTTCATTTTCTTTGAAGCTACTGTGAAGGGGAATTGTGTCCTTAATTAACTTCTTATTTTGGCTGTTATTGGTCTATACGAAGGCTACTGACTTGTGGACATTGATTTTATATCCTGAGACATTGCTGTATGTTTGATCACTTTCAGGAGTCTTTGATGTTCTCTAAGTATATGATCAGATCATCAGCAAAGAGAGAGAGTTTGACTACCTCTGTTCCCATTCAGATGCCCTTTAGTTCCTTCTCTTGCCTGATTATATTGGCTAGAAATTCCAGCACTATGTTGAATAGTAGTGGAGACAGAGGACAACCTTGTCTGGTTCCAGTTCTAAGTGGACAAGCTTTCAATTGTACTCCTTTCAATAAAATGTTGGCTATGGGTTTGTCAGAGATGGCTTTGATCAGTTTAAGAAATGTGCCACCTATGCCTATACTCTTCAGTATTCTAATTAGAAAAGGATGCTATATTTTATCAAATGCTTTTTCTGCATCTATTGAGAGGCTCATATGGTCTTTGTTGATATGGTGAATTATGTTTATGTACTCGCGTATATTAACCAGCCTTGCATTCCTGGGATGAAAGTCTGTGGCAACTGCAACAACAACAAAAATAAACAAATGGGACCTAATTAAACTGAAAAGCTTCTGTACAGCTAAGGAGATAACAACCAATGCACTGGGAAAGAATATTTGCTTATTTTGAATCGGACAAAAGCTTGATAAATAGGATCAACAGAGAACTCAAATTAATCCACATGAAACAAGTCAACAATCCCCTATATCAATGGCAAGAGAGATGAATAGAACCTTCTCTCAAGAAGACAGATGAATGGCTAAAAAACATATGAAAAATGCTCATCATCCCTAATTATCAGAGAAAAGCAAATCAGAACCATCCCGAGATATCTAACCCCAGCAGGAATGACCCACATCACAAAATCTCAAAACTGAAGATGCTGGCATGGATGTGGAGAGAAGGGAACATTTTTATACTGCTGGTGGGACTGCAAAGTAATACAACCTTTTTGGAAGGATGTATGGAGAACCCTCAAAGAATTCAAACCAGTCATCCCAATTAACCCTGCAATCCCATTAACCGAGTATCTGCTCAGAAGAAAAAAAAAATCCTTTTACCATAAGGACATTTGCACTAGACTGCTCATCACAACTCATTTTATAACTGCCAAAATGTGGAAATAGCCTAAATGACCACCAACCCAGGAATGGATTAACAAGCTGTGGTATATGTATACCATGGAATACTATTCAGCCATTTAAAAAAATGGAGACTTTACATCTTTTGCATTAACCTGAATGGAAGTGGAACACATTATTCTTAATAAAGCATCACAAGAAAGGAGAAGCAAGAATTTTATATACTCAATTCTGATATGAGGACAATTAATAACCTAGTACATGGTGAGGGGTAGAGGGGGAGGGATGAGCAAAGAGAGGGAAGGAGGGACGGGGTGGGGATTACAGTGTGTGACACATCTTTTGTGAGTGGTACACCATTATCAGAGGGACTTTGCCTAACGAAT
>CAUYRH010031619.1:0-60608 GCA_963574655.1 Perodicticus potto
CTCCAATTCCTGGGCTCAAGCGAGTCTCTTGCCTCCGCCTCCCAAGTAGCTGGGACTACAGGCGCCCGCCACAACGCCCGGCCATTTTTTGGTTGCAGCCGTCATTGTTGTTTGGCGGGTTTGGGCTGGATTCGAACCGGCCAGCTCAGGTGTACGTGGCTGGCGCCTTAGCCCGCTGAGCCACAGGCACCAAGCCTGGAAGGAATGTTTTAATAGACCTGAAAAGCAAGAGGAGCTCTCTTCTCTGCTTAATGAATGACCGGAGCCAGAGAAAGACTATCAGTTACAAAAACAGGCAAGCAGATTCTGAGGTTCTGACATCCACTGTCTTCCTGGGCACCAAGGTCAGAACCTCATTGCCCGGCTGGGGCAGCCCCTCTGCTCCAAGCCTGTCCTCATCGCCTGCCACCCAGACTCCTCTAAAGGAGTCTCCAGCTTCTCATCCCCTTGGCTCCTGTCTCTAATTTAGCACCGTCCAACTCAAATGTAATTTTAAATTTTCTACTAGTCACTTTCAATTTAAAAAAAATAGGCACAATAAATTTTAATTATAAGAAATGCTATCTTTGTATTACTTTTCAAAGTTGAATTGAAGATACTATTACTGGTCACGTGTACGTACACATGCTACACACGCCCATTTTGCCTGGAATTTGCACATTTTTTTTTGGAATGATTAATTTTACTTCCAACAAGATTTCTTAAAATGTGTATTTTTTTTTGGCAATACCGGTTTATTTTGTTCAACGTAATAGATCTGGAATACTATTATTTCAATAAGTAATCAATATAAAAATTATTGATGAGATATTTTACGTTAATTTATGTTTGTTTTATATTGTCTTCACTGCCGCAGGTGTGTTTCACATTTTTAGCACATCTCAGTGTGGACATGTCAAGTGTGCAAAGGCCACACGTGGCTGGCGGCTGCCCTATTGGACAGCTCAGCGCTCGTCAGTCACAAAAATGATTTTTCAACTGTGCAAAACTGATCTTCTCATTTCCTTCTTAACATAAGCATATTAAAAATAATTGCATAACCTTTGACATACTAATTCCAAGAATCTATTCTTCAGAAATATTTACATAATTATAAAAAGAATTATGAACAAATACATTCATTACAGAGAAGTCTGGGCCCTGAAGTCAAACTGCCCTGAGTGAACCGTGGCTCTTCCACTTTAATAGCTGCATGACCTTGAGTAAATTGCTAAACCCTTGTCCTCCCTTTCCTCATCTATAATAGACTTACCACAGTAGGCTAGTTTACAGAGATTAAATGAAGTAATCCACATAAAATGCTTGTTGGCCCATAGTAGGTGCTCAATAAGTCTTAGTTGTCATCACCAACAGAGAAAAAGTGTTACAACTGGAATGTCCAGCAACAGAGACAGGATCTGCTGAACGATGGCACATTCATACAGTCTAAGACACCTGAGAGCTGGGACATGTCTCATTCCCTATGACACGACACTAGCATGTCTGGTATGTGGTGGGCACCGGGAAGTTATTCAAAGGATGAATGGCCTAAAAAGTCTTCAGAACGAATGAAGTTGCTCATAATGTGATGCTGCGGAAAGATTGTAGAAAACTATGTGTATTGTGAGTCCATTTTTCTAGTGGGGAAAAAAATGTAACGTGTGAAGACAACGAGCTTGATTATGTGTCCATGAGTAGAAAATGGGAAGCATAGCAAACCTCAGTGGTTCTGACTGGGTAGGCTTGTAACATTTCCTTGTAGTTACTTATGTGCTTGTCCTGTCCCATCTATCTGTCCAGCTCCATTGGCTTGTGTGACTCATCCTTTTTTCTGAGCTTACTTTGCACTTGTTCCTGGTTTGTTGCAGCAGTTAATTGCTAACCATTACTTCTTTTGGCATGCTATGCTATGCTCTGCTGTACTGTACTATGCTATGCTAGGCTAGGCGAGGCTATGCTGTGCTATGCTATGCTATGCTTTGCTATGCTATGCTATGCTGTGCTATGCTATGCTATGCTATGCTATGCTAGGCTAGGCTAGGCTATGCTCTGCTCTGCTCTGCTATGCTAGCTATGCTATACTGTACTATGCTATGCTAGGCTAGGCTATGCTATGCTGTGCTGTGCTATGCTATGCTAGGCTATGCTAGGCTAGGCTAGGCTCTGCTGTGCTCTCCTCTGCTATGCTATGCTATACTGTACTATACTAGGCTATGCTATGCTATGTTATGCTATGCTATGCTATGCTGACCAGCACTTGCTTAAGATAATACAGCTACTCATTTTGTCTGGGCTAGGTGGCCTATGCCTATAGGCCCAGCACTTTGGGAGGCCACGGTGGGAAGAGAGCTTTTGCCCAGGAATTCAAAACCAGCCTGGGCAACATAGGGAGACCCCATCTCTACCAAAAAATAAAAAGAGTGAGTTGGTATGGTAGCACATGCTTGTAGTCCTAGCTACTCAGGAGGCTGAGGCCGGAGGATTGCTTGTGCTTTACAGTTCAAGGCTATCATGTGCTGTGATTGCGCCATAGTACTCCAGTCTGGGTGACAGAGTGAGATTTTATCTCTATATTTTAAAAAAGTAAGTCCAAGTTCCAAAATATTATATTATTAAATATACTATCTGACTTGTCTGTTGTTCACCCCTTAAGACCTTAGTAGGTGGAAAGAGAATATTAACTAAGGGAAAGACATGAACCATAAAAATGCCAGAGTCCAGCACTGTTTGAAGCCTGCCTTTTCCCGGAGGGTAATTGTCAAAAAGACGGGAGCAACAGACCAGTCCTACTCTCCTCCAGACATCCCCACACATCTGTCTCTGTGGGTTATGGAAATGATATTAACTTGCACAGACTTTTAAATACTCATCCCAGAAATGACATATATTTACTCATGTCTCCATGTCACATTTATTTATTCATTCCATGAAGGTTCAGAGACCTACAAGGTACCAGCTAGTCTGCTCGCCCTGGAGATGTAAAAATAAAGAAAGGAGAGTCTGTGTTTTCACTTTCCTTTTTCATCACTTGAACACCAATACCTAACAGCCTCCCTTTTTTGTTTCCCTACCCCCAAGTCCTAGCATGAACTCAACTCTAGATCATCATGTAGAATTGTCATGGCAGGGTGCTCATCTTTTATTTTTATTTATTTATTTATTTTCTGTTTTTTGGCTGGGGCTGGGTTTGAACCCACCATCTCCGGCATATAGGGCCACAGGTGCCGCCCGATTATCTTTTATTTTTTGTTGCCACTCACTGCGTGCTCTAAAGGAAGTCGAGTCTCCTCTCTGTGTCTTGGTTTCTTCTCAGATAAATGGGGTCTCTGCTTTCCCGCCAAGCTCTCAAGGGTGTTGTGAGGGTCTTATAGGGCAACACAAGCCGAAAGGGCTTGAAATAAACAGAGCGGGGGAGAAGTGTCCTGCAGGCCTGCCACTCCAGCTTTGGGCGCTATAATTTAAAGAGAATCTGGATGTGGGTCAGAGAAAATCAAAGCTATTATATATATATTTTTTCCAGTGGAAAAACCTGCCTCTTTGGACTTTCACTTAAAATAAAAACATTTCCAGTTAGTTGGTGATCTTGAACAAGTCTTCTCTCCTCTCTGAGGTTCAGTTTATTCTCCTTTGAAATAGCTGGTAGGACTCGATTAATAATTTTCAAACTGTGCTCCAGAAAACTTCTCACTGGAAAGAGTTTCTTCTACTCCCACATCTGAGCCAGAGCATCCATATATTTAAAAAGTTTTCCCTTTATTTTACATACTTGGTTTCTATGTAAGGTTCCTTCCTTCCCTCCTTCCCTCCTTCCCTCCTTCCTTCCTTTCTTAAAAAAAAAAAAATCCTGCTGCTAAAAGGAAAAAGAAAACCCAAACACTGCTAAGCAATCTGTAACCTCATTCCGGTTCTGGCTTTCGTATCTACACAGGACCTTGAGCTCTCTGTGTGCGGCGCGCTGCTCCTGTATGAGCCAGGCGCTCCGTCGGGCCTCCAGGGTCAGGATTCCTTTGCAGGGGGAAATTGCCAATGCGACGACGTAACCCACCAGACTTAAGTGAGCACTCATAGATGACCATTTTTCATAGCAGAATTCCTGAGTCTAAACAACCTTCGACAGCTGAATACTAAGAAAGAAATTTAAAAACCAGACCAGGGAAAACCTCCTCTTCCAAACACTGGAATGTTTTTGTTGGTTGCAGGTGTGACCTGAGGTCCGGCCTCGGGGACCGAGCTGTGGGAACAGCACCCTCTTGTGGTCACTTTCTGGCTCAGAGACTGGCAGCTGCCTGAGCTAAGACGGGGCTCCCGGATGCTTGCAGAGGTGGAACTGGGGACTTTGATTTTGGGGTTGAGGAGGGTCCAGGGATCCCCTGAGACCAGAGCCCAGATCCCGGCCTGGAAGCAAGGTCAGCTGCCTGATTCGGGAGCCCCTCTCCGAAAGCCACCACGCTACTGATGCCCATGAAGGCAACGGGGCCAGGTGTGTGTCTGTCACCAGTAGGACAGTGCTTGGGTCTGGAAGACAAAGGCAGAGCCAGAGAGGAGATGGGACAAATTTCACAACAAGGAAGAGGCCTTGTTGAGAACTAGGTGAAGTAGAAAGTATGTAAAGGGATGGCAGAAAGGTGGCCTCTCTCTGTCCAGAAACTCAGGAAGTGCAAGACAGAGGGACTCTACCTGTCCCCTCAGCCCCCCTACCTGAGGGGCCTAAATGAGCCCCCCTGCTCCCTGCAGCTCTGCCACACCACCTATCCCTGGCACAGGGCTGCCAAGAAGAGGAAGATGGACGAGACGTAGCACAGTGCACAGGAAAGTCCTCTAGTGCCCCTGCGTCTGTCCCCCTACCTGCAACTCTGTGGACTAGACATTGGGGAACAGCAAGGAACCCAGCACGGTCACTGTGGGGACTCCCAGCCCCGTGTAAAGCTGTCCAGGATAAATATGATGCCAACCACAGAGTGAACCACTTATTTAACCGCAAATTGTCTAATAAGCATATTAAAGAAGTAAAAAGGAACAGATAAGATTAATTTTAATAGTATATTTTATTTACCCTCGTATCTTGTCATTTTTATGTAATTAAAATAAAATTCGGTAATGAGCTATTTTTTCCTTTTCTCCTCATTCTGACACTAAGTCTTGACTTTCTGTGTGTAATTTACACTAACACGTGGAGCACATCTCAAACTGGGCTAGCCACATTTCAAATGCTCAGTGGCCACACGTGGCTAGAGGCTGCCAGACTGGACAGCACAGGCCTGGGGCAGGAAAGGGAGCCTTTCTCTCTCTCTCTTTCTCTCTCTCTCCCTCTCTCTCTTTCTCTCTCACACACACACACATCCGTAAGGGGTACACGGTTCTTTGGTGGGAGACACTGATTTGGACCAGAAAAAGCTTTCTGGAGGAGGTGGCATTAACACTGGACTTGGTAGCTGATTTGAACAGTGAAGCAACAAGACAAGGTTGGAGGGGTGGGAGAAGGGTGGGCATGTTTACTTAGTAGAATCAGAGTAGGTCAACTATGGTGCTGAAGCCAAACCCTGCTCGCCACCTGCATCTGGACCATCTGAGAAGTAAGAGTGATTTTATTTAACATTTTTAAATGGCTGAAGAAAAATCAAAAGAAGAAAGATAGCATTTCTTGACATGTGAAAATTCTGTGCTGTTCAAATTCCGGTGCGCATACACAAACTCATATGGGAACATAGCCTCTTCCATTTGTTTCTACACGGTCCACGGCTGCTCTGGCACCGCAGTGGCAGGATGGTGCAGGTGGGCCGAGACCATGGAGGCATGAGGAGGAGGCTGGTGGAAGGACCCCTGAGGGTGCCAAAGGGCACCCCCTTTACATGCCAAAGGGGGGCACAGAAAGAGGCATGGAAGGCTTGCAGGTGGCAGAGGGGGCATCAGGTGCTTTAGGAAGGTGGCAGATGTGACAGAGGAGGGTCTGAGAGGTGACACTGAGAGGTGAGAGGTGGAAGGCAGGTAATGATTGGGTGCAGGTGGCGGAAAAGAGGTCAGGATGCTCAGAGCAGGGAGGACCAGGGGGTGACTGGCCACCAGGCAGGGAGGATCCCATGGTTAGATTGCTATGGTCTGAACCTTTGTGTCCCCCCCAAATTTATATAGTGAAATGCTATTCCCCAAGGCGATGGTGTTAGGAGGTGGACCTTTGGGAGGTGATTCATTTAGATGAGGCTGTGAGGGTGGGGCTCCCAAGATGGGATTTGTGTTTCTATAAGAAGAAGACAAGACCAGAGCCCCTCTCCTCCCCTTTCTCCTCTAGTCTCTCCCCTTCCCCTTCCCTCTCTTTTTTTTCTCTCTCCCCTCCCCCCTCATATGAGGTCACAGCAAGAAGGCACTGCCTGAAATCCAGCCAGAGAACCCTCCCTAGAGCCTTGATCTCAGACTCAGCCTCCAGAACTGTGAGAAAATCAATTTCTGTTGTTTAACAAAATGTGGCATCTTGTTACAGGAGCCCAAGCTGACCAAGACAGCAATAGATGGGTTCTTTCTAGAATTCTGACCTTAAACTCTTCCCCTCATGGTTCAGACAAGGAAACCAAGGCTGAAAAAAAGAGAAGCAGCTTGCTCGGGTCACACAGCAGCTCAGTGGCATGTAAGATGGAGCGGGTCTCCCGCCCTCCCACCCCTGGGTGACCCTCTCCGAGGTTTCACTCGGGCAGGTTTAATGGGGCAGCACAAAGGGAGCCTGAGCCCCTCACTGTGGGAAGGCTGCTGAAGGGGTCTGGGTCTACATCTCCACCAGTGTGCCATGTGGCCTTGAGGAAGTCCCTATCTACTGTGGGTCACGTTTTTCTTTTCTGTGAAATGTGGGGCAGGACTACTGACCACTGCATTTCTTCCTCTAGAAGGGAAGTTTTACGGTCAGGGAATAAGGCCTCACCCTTTCTTGGTCTGCCCTGTCTCTTTCCCATGTTGGTAGGAAGCTCACTGAGGTGTGGCCTGTAGAACCTCCCCCCCCCCACAAGCCCCTGGTAATGCCTATGGGAGAGAGGGGCTTAGGTCAGCCCACCTGTGCCTGTGGGCTGGGCCCTGTCTCCCATCCCTGCTTCCTGAGGTTGCCAGAGCAGTCTGCCTTGTTCACCCAAAGACGCTAGAGCTGAAGATGCCACTGACTTTGCAACTTCCAGGAAACTACCCCTGGGCTCACAGGTGGGGAAGAGTGAGGGGGGCTCTTCCCTCTTCCCTGGACCTAAAAATACCTTGGAAAGAAACTCGTGGTGGGTACCTTCGATTTTTGGAGCTAGAGCTCTGGGATTTCCCAGTGCCTCTTGACAGGAGCCTCCCTTGCTCTGTAGAGAGATTGTGTAAGGCTGAAATCTCATTAAGAGACCCCTACCTCATAAGCCTCAGTAATCCAGGCATGTATCTACACCCTGGGAGGACCCTGCACCACCCAGCTCTCCCATGGAGAGGGCTCCACACTCAGCTAGCTGAAGGAGCTAGAGTTAACGGATGCATGCTCCTGAACCTGGCCGGACAGCCCCACGCCCACAAAACATGCCCGCCCCCAGCACAGACGTCTCCACTACTGGCTCTCTTCCTGTCCTGCAGGTGCTAGGCTGGTCAAGCAGAGGTCATGGAGACCATCAGTCTACCAGTTCACCAATGTGTAAACTGAGGCCCAGGAGAGGAGTGTCACCAGGTCCTGAAGTACCTCCCACACCCCCCAAACCCTGTAGCTCATGCCCATCTGCTTTGGGTCTGTCATGGTGGCCACAGGGGACAGCACTCAGACTCAGAAGTCCTGGGGGATGCTGGGGGGGTGGGGCTGCAGGAAGGAAGGCCCTCTGCAAGCTGGGCACCCCCCATCCCCCACCCCCATCTTTAGCCTCAGCCTCTCAGCCTGGCTGCTTCCTCTTTCCACCCTCTCCACACGTATTCTCCATTTCTGAGCCACCTGGGCTAGTTTCATTCCCAGCAGCCAATCTCTTCTCTCCACGTGGCAAACTCTTCCCACTCTCAGACCAGCCTCCACTGGGGCCCTTCACTTGCTGGCAGGCTCCTCTGGAAGGTCAGGGCTGAGCCTGAAGGTCTGGTCCTGCCTCCACCCGACAGACCCCTGCAAAACCAGGGCATGGAGAGCATGAGAGGAGTGCACGGGGGTCCTGGTCCCTGGAATGCTCCCACTGCGGATTCAGCGCTGGAACCGCCTGGAAGGGTGCTGTGGGCTGCGGTGCCCCGGCCGGGCCTAGCCCAGCAATCCCTCACTTGGCTGGAGGTTTCCCAACGCCAAGCCCGAGCCTCCTCCTGGCAAACTTGGACGCACTAGCATTCTGCAAGGCACCCGGCAGGGGACGCCCAAGTGCTGCCAAAAAGGCCGAGACCTGCTTGTCCACCAACGACCTGCGGCGGGCTCCGCGAAGGCTGCGTTCTTCCCTGCTGCCCCGTGCTCAGTGAGGCCCGGGGGCCTGGGCCCAACCCGCAGTGTGTGGAACGAGGGACAGGACCTGTACAAGAACTGACGAGGTCCCGCGCACCTCCTCTGCTGGTATTTCTCCCGATCCCAATGACTGTGGGGTTCCGGGCTCAGAGGCTGGGCGCTAGCAGGAAACTCCGTCACCGTGAAGAGCTGGTGTGCCCAGAATGGGTTACAAGGTTACAGAATCGCTGATCCTCTAACCCTCAGGAGGCTGGGTAAGGCAGGAAGGCAGGCAGGGCCCCTGGGCCAGTTGCTCCCCTCAACAAACAGCCTGGATATCACCCAGTCACTGAGGCAGCCTCATTGTTATACAATCACTACTCAGTCATAACAAACGCGGGAGAACTAAAACCTCTTGTATTGGTCTGGGTGGAACTGAAGACCATTCTTTTAAGCCAAGTATTCCAAGGATGGATAAAAAACACCAATGTACTCACTATAAAATTGGAATTGATCAATCAACACTATGTGCTCATATGGAAATACCACTCATCGGAAATCTAGCAGGTGAAGGGGGTGGGTCATTTCACACCTAACGGGCACACTCTCTGGACACACTTATAAATTTGACTTAAACTGTACAAAAGCAATGTATGTAATGCAAATGTCTATACCCTGTAATATTCTGAAATTTAAAAATATTACTCTTATTGTCTGTGGTGGCTTGTCATGAACATGGTTGGGAAGAACCGTCCAATAGGGGAACCACCAGCCGCATGTATCTACACTCCAGTATTTAAATTAACAAAGATGAAGTAAAATTCAAAGTCCAGTTCCTTAGTTACAGTAGTCACATTTCAGGTGCTTGGTGGCCATGCATGGCTGGTGACTACTTGCCAGAGAGCACAGGAACACACAGAAATCGACATTTCCATCACTGAATGTTTTGCTGGACAGTGCTATTATAGAGCTTACTCTGGTCTCTTGTGGATAGGGTGTGCTTTAGAATTCCAGAAAGTTCTTGGTTGTTCTCTAGCATACTGCCTCCCACAAATATGTTGTTTGCAAGGTTGTGAGTGGAGGAAGCAGACAGATCTAGGATTCAAACCCAATTTTGCTATTTACAAGCAAAGAACCTTGTGTCTGTGGGCTCCCCAGGCCTGGCTGTGGGACTCACAGTACCTGCTGATTTGGGTATCTTTGTGTATCCTGGAATCAACCTCCATGCGTACTGAGGATGGCTGTACTACCTTGGCAGCCTCGGAGACGTCACTTAACCTCCCTTAGCTTCTGTTTCCTCATCTCTGAAATGAGGACATATTGCCCAGCCCCCACAGTTATTACTAAATGAGGCAGAGCAGGAGAATGGTGAGGCAGTGACTCGCACGCACACAGGTTTGTGGCCTTACTGGCCCCGCCCCAGCTGGTCTTCCTGCCTGCACTCACCCACAGGTCCTCATCACCCAGCTACACTGTGTCCAGACCTGTGTCAGTTTCTGCAGCTCGTTCAAGGGGAGCACAGGGCTCAATTCTTGCCTAGAAGAAGATTGCAATCTAGGTGGGAAGATGAGATAAGGTCCGTGAAGCAACCTGAAAACAATTTGTAGGCAATACACAGGACAGTGTGTCATCCAGTGGGGCAGGAGCCCATGGGAAAGGCACTTTGGGGGAGGGGAGGTTCATCTGAGAACCCCTCATGGAGGGAGGCGGTGAGAATAAAACTGGTCTTGAAGGCAGCTTAGGGTTGGACTGGCAGAGCCAATAGGGGACAAGTGGTGGGGAGGGGGACTAGTGTTGGGGCAGGGGAACAGCGTGAGCAAAGCAAGGCTCAGAGGCAGCTAGAGAGGGGTCTGAGCAACATACAGAGGGGCAGCTCCACCCAAGTGTTCATGCAGGGGAGAGACCAGGAGGTACATTTGCTAAGAAAATCACTCAGATCTTGGAAGCCAGGCTGGGTTGCCTGAACTTGATGAGGCAGGTGATCGCCAGGCAGGTGGGGGCTGGAGCTGAGAAACAGGTAAGAATTGGGAGGATTGCACAGGCAGAGGGAGATGCTGTGGTCAGTGGAGGCCCACCAGGCAGCACTTAGTACCGTTTACAGAGAGCTGTTAACATACCCTGAGCTCAAATTGCTGGTTCTAACAGAGTAACCAGAAACTGGACTCAGTCGGCCTACAAACAGAGTCCGCATTGAATTGGGGGGGAGAGGGGAGGTGGATGGGCCCCAAAAAGAAATAGAGGAGAGGAAATGCATGTCACAGCATATCAAGATCTGAGCCCCAGTGCTTCCATTAGTTAAGAAAAGGAACAGGGGGCAGCGCCTGTGGCTCAAGGAGTAGGGCGCAGGCCCCATATACTAGGGGTGGTGGGTTCAAACCCACGCCCGGGCAAAAACTGCAACAACAACAAAAGAAAGAAAAAAAGAAAAGAAAAGGAACAGGATGAGGGCTGAGACTGGAGGGTGCAGGGAGGAGAGGAGGGCCCTGTCTGCAGAGAGGGCTGGGTGTCAAATCACACACACATACACACACACACTCTCTCATATGTGCATGCCCACACACATGAAACATACAGTAAGCATGCATAAGCACCCAATTTACTATTCATGCCAGTCATACCAGAGGCCCTTATACGTGCACACATGTATTTGTGGAAACACACAGGCACACACATGTGCAGGCACATGTCAAGAGGTAAGTATGTACACGCATGTTCTTCCTCAGCCCTGCCTCTCATTTTAGCCCCGGAGCAGGGGTTGGCGTCAGGTTTGCAGCAACCAAGCCAGAAAGCCTCTGTCCTGCCTGGGCCCTGAGTCCACTTCTGATGGAGGCTTCTCCAGGCTTTGCTTGTAAACACTATTTATTTTGGAAAGCTACTTCTCTGTTTTCAAATAAATGTTGGGACATGCAGTATTAGATTTCCTTGATCTGACATTGACCTAGAAAAATGTGCTGGCAGGGACAGAAAATGTGATGCCCCACGGTGCTGACAGCACAGTCAAGTTTCACTTTTCTTGGCTTTGATCGCAAAGGTTAAGATGCAAGTGAGAGGGGCAGAACTTGCTCCCTGCCCGAGCAGCACCCTCCCTGCAGTGCTGCGGGCGGCTGATGGCCAGGTCTGGGGGCTTCCGGCCATGTGCTCATGGCCTTAGGGGTTCTACAGGGGCAATTTATCGAGGTGGTGGCTGAGGCCAGCATCCAGAGAGTGAGCAGCTCCAGGATGTGCAGGACATGATCAGGTCCAGCTCTGGGGTCCCCACAGTCATCTTCAGGGAAGCGACATGTGGCTAGTTCTGTGGGTGAGGTTTGAAGGCAATTTCTCTTCCCTGGAGGAGGAAAAGCTTCCAGGAGGCAGAGCTGCCAGCCCAACTCCTGGTGAAAGAGGCAAAGGGCAGAACCAGGGACAGGGTCTGAGGCAGGAGCCCCGCATCGTAGTGGGAACCCGGGCATCTGTGGTCTCCTTGGGGGCACTGGGTCCTCATCTAATTGGTAGCAAAGGAGGCTCAAAAAGCAATCGACAGTGCTTGTTTCGGCAGCACATATACTAAAAAGCAACTGACAACCCATTGCCCTCACTGAGCTACAGATGCTCTCAGAATCCCCAAGCTGAGCCAGTGACTTAATTTTGTGCCTTTTCAGCCCAGGGTTCATTTTCCAACCCTTCCCCATGACCTCTCTGCGGATGGGATGAGATCAGAAGTGTGTCATGCTCAGCCAGGGCCCAACACACAATAGGTGGGCGAGGTGAGTGTGAGATCAAACCCTAGCTCCAAGCTCATTAACTGTGTAGCCTTGGGCAGCCTACTCAATCTGCCTTAATTTCTTATCTGTAGAATGCAGGTGATAAGAAAATATACCAAGTAGAAGTGTGGGGGATTAAATGAGTTAATATATGTGAAGCACTTTGAACGGTGCTTGGCACTTAGTAAGCGTGATAACTCTGCTGTGATAGTGAATAGTATTCTTGATGATTTATTCAACCTGAACTGATTTATTCATTCAGTATTCATTCACTAAGTCACACAATAAGTCTTTCTTGAGGGCTTACCGTGTGCCAGGCACTGTTCTAGGCACTGGGACCACAGCAGGGGACGAGAGACACTAAACCTTGTGGTAGGTAGAATGATGCCCTCCAAAGATGAACTTGACCTACCCCCTGGAACCTTGACTACATTATGTTATGGCAAGGGGGAGGTCACAGATGGAGTTAGGGTTGCTTTATCGGCCATCCAGAAGAGAGGGAGAAGACCTTGGTTTATCCAGGTGTGCCCAAGGCCATCTCAAGGGTCCTTAGGAAAAAAGGAAGGCAAGAGAGTCAGAGTCAGGGTGATGTGATTGGTTTTGAAGCAGGAAGTGGCCTCAAGGAGCTGGAAGGGCCAGGGATGGGTTGTGGCCCCTGGACCCTACAGAAAGGAATGTAGCCCTGCCCTTGCTTTTAGCCCAGTGAGACCTCTGACCTCTAGAACTGTAAGATAATAAATTGTTTTATTATACCAGCAACAGGACACTAATACAGCTCTCCTTGTAGGGGAGCTGGCCAGTGAGGAGTCAATCGGACATAGACTGGTTCTGCGGGAGCCCCGCTGCAGACACAGGTGCAACCGGGAGCAGGATCGGACTGTCCCAACGGCCACAACCCCTCCTCATGCCCTCCCTGTGCACATGGCTGAAGAGCACAGGGGGAGCCCAGTCCTGACCCACACGGCTAAGGTTCACAGGGCACAGGTGGGCGGTGTCTCGCCCAGGAGTGGGTGGGGGACTGCTGTCAAAGTCCGGGGTTAGCATGTCATAGATTCCTGTGGTTAGGAGATGAGAAATTTGTCAAACCAGTCAGGAGTGAAAGCCAAGGCCAGGAGGCCACCTCTGGGAGAGTCTTCCCAGGTTTCTGTAATTACAAGCTCTTGATTGCGCTTAATAAGGAGCACCTAGAAGCCTCCCATTAAGAGGTCATAAAACGCCTTTCGGGCTTGGCTTTCATCTTGGACTGTGGACTGAGCCCTCCTCTTTCATCTCAGTGTCTTTAATTGGCAAGTCAGAGTTGAGGGAGCTACCTCAGGAGATGGCTGAGGCCTGGGGTGGATTTCGCCTTTTCAGCCCCTCCCTATTAGAGCCCCTGAAGTCTGGTCCATCCCTGAGTTTCTGTGCTCTGAATAGGGCTGGAGAGCTCTTGCCTGGGAGCCACAGCCCACAAGCAGGTAGGGCCTGCTACTTGGGGTGCAGCGCATAGGCCTTGAAAGGATGGTATTTTGTGGCCCGTGTTCAGGAACTCAGGTTGTGCACTGCTCGAGGACATTAACACAAAAGGGCATCGTCAAAGGCTAGGCATATTAACTAATGTGAGAGTATGCTGGATGGCAGAGAGTCTCCGGGTCTCTAGGTAGGGAGAATTCCCTCTGACCTAAATTCACAGTGGCACCCAGGGCTGTGCACAGACTCTCTGACACGTGTGTGTGTGTTCCCTGTCCAGCTTGCACTAGAACTGCCTAATGCCCTTTAAGGGCCGATTGTCAGGACTCCAAGACTTTAGGCCTGACACGACTACCTCACCTAGAAGGCCCTGTGGGAGATGGGGGATGATGGCACCGGATATGTGTGTTTTCGGCCATGTGCGTCCCGTGGTCACAGCCAAGGCTGCTTTTACTAATTTGACCTTTTTTAATCTGAGGAAGGGATATATTTTCTAATTTTCACAAAGGAGCTGTGTGAGCCAACCAGGCTCTGCCCTGGCTCACCAGTGTCAGCCTTTGCAGCAGCAAGATGTATGGAGAAGCCCCACCTTCGGCTTCCCTGAGTAGCAGTCAAGTTCTCTGCTAGCTAGAACCCTGTTCCCACAGGTGGAGAACTGAGCTGGGAGTGGCCTCGCTGAAGCCAGGCCTAGAGAATGGGGATGGGGGGAGAGAAAAAGCGGTTTGGCGATAGAAATGCACATTCTTGGACGCAGTGGTTTCCATCTAGGGAATTTGTGCATAAGAGAAGATCAAAGTTGTGTACATAGATTTTGTAAAAAGGATATTCATTGCAGTGTTGTTTGTGCTAGAAACAATCGAGAATAAATCAAATGTCCATTGAGAGAAGAAGGCCACTCTCTCCTTTCATACATGAGCATTCCTAGAAATCTGTCCAAAAGTCAGAAGTTTGAAAATTGGACAATATATTTAACAACTGGCAATAATACTTGAATATATCTGAGATGTTCATATTCCACCCCCCGAATTAAAAACATTCTCAACTCGCAGATTGTTTTCTTTCCCAGCTTTATTAAGATAGAATTGATAACAATTGTATATATTTAAAGTATACAATGTGATGTGATATTACATAAGTTTTAATGTTGTGTAAGTTTTGAGACATTGTGAAATGATCACAATCAAGCTAATTAACATACCATTATCTCACATAGGTACCTTTTTCAGCATGTGTGGTGAGAACATTTAAGATCTGCTCTTTTAGCAAATTTCTAGTATATAATACAATATTTGAAAAAAATTTAGACTTGGCGTCCGTAGCACAGTGGTTACGGCACCAGCCACATACACTGAGGCTGGCAGGTTCAAATCCAGCTCAGGCCTGCTAAACAACAATGGCAACAACAACAACAAAAATAGCCAGGCATTGTGGCGGGTGCTGGTAGTCCTAGCTACTTGGGAGGCTGAGGCAAGAGAATAAATTAAGTCCAAGAGTTTGAGATTGCTGTGAGCTTTGACGCCAAGGCACTCTACTGAAGGCCAGATAGTGGGACTCTGTTTCAAAAAAAAAAAAAAAAAAATTTAGAGACAAGTCTTGCTCTGTCACTCAGGCTGGAGTTTAGTGACACAATCACAGCTCATTGCAGCCTGAAACTCCTAGTTTCAAGCAATCCTCCCACCTCACTCTCCCAAGAAACTTGGACTACAGGTGAGTATCACCACATCCAGCTAATTTTTCCATTTTTGGTAGATATGGGGTCTCACTATGTTGCCCAGGTTTGTCTTAAACGCTTGGCCTCAAGCAAGCATCCTACCTTGGCCTCCCTCACAGGGCTGAACCCCTGTGCCTGGCCACAATATAGTATTGGTAACTGTAACCACCATGCTGTACATTAGAGCTCTAGAATTATTTATCCTGCATGACTGAAACTTTGTACCGTTTGACAGTATCCCTTTACCCCCATTCCCCTGGCAACCATTCTACTCTCTGCTCCTGTGAGTTTGACTTTTGCAGATGCCATGTTTAAGTGGAATTTTGTAGTGCAGCCGTCCTTGATGTTTAAGAGATTAGTTCCAGAACACCCACACTGCCTCGCTCTTGTGGATACCAAATTCAACAGATGCTCCGGTCCCATATAAGATGGTGTAGTGTTTGCATATAACCCATGCACATCCTCCCATAGACTTTAAGTCATCCCGGACTATGTATAATACCCAGTGCAATGTAAATGCTGTGTAAATAGGCGTCGTAATGTATTGTTTAGGGGATAATGACCACAAGTCTATACATTTCACCACAGTTGCAAAGAGCTGACTGTGTCAACTTTCTGTTCCTGGCTTTTTAACTTAGCCTAATGTCTTCTAAGTACATCCATGTTGCGAATAACAGGATCAAATCACTAATTGAGCCTGACCTTTCAGATACAAGCTTTAATATGTGTCTTAGCTTGTGTTTTCCCAAAAGTAACACTTGAGACAAACATCTCATTGCAGGTGGTTTATTTTCTAGGTGATCTGAAGAAATGCTTGATAGGGTAGAGGGGAGAGTAGAGGAATGAGAAAAAAGAAAGAGAGCTAATGAAAGATGATTTATCAAGCAAATCACCACTGTGGGCAATGGGCAGTTAACTCCACCAGGGAGCAGTGTGGAGCACATCTGCCCTGCGGGGTGCGGGAGCTGGGGTATTTATGCACCACCTCCTGCCTGTCCTGCAGAGCTCACTGGGTGAGCTCCACTGTCCACAAGAAGCCCTGAGGTGAGTCCAGAGGCCCGGATTCAAAGCCAGGTGCGAATGCATGAAAATGGTAAACGTGAACTGAGGGTAGAGCCAGAGGGGCTGTTACAGTAGTCTCTAGAGTTTCCATGATTTTCTTTAACCTTGTTCTTCTCCTTAACAGTTGAGCCTACAGGTGGCAGACACATCCAAAGGGTATTCATTGGAGAATGAACATTTCCTGCCTCTGCTCTGCGTGATTTCCTTTCTTTGTCACAATTTAATTGTCACAGGCATCAGCATGTCTACATTTCTGTTCCACTGGTTTTTATAAAGTGCTAAGTACCAAATGCAATCTCCAGGTAGATGCTCAGAAACGATGGCTAACACTTATAAACACATACAAGGAGCAAGGCTACCTTATCCTAGCAGCAATGCTCTGGCCTAAATATTACTACTGTTATTTTATAGTTCAAGACATGGAGGCCCAGGAAGGTTAAGGAACTTGCTCAGGGACACACAGGCATTAGATGGCAGAGTCCAGCAGCGTGGCTCCTGCCCTGCAGTAACCATGTGACTGCTCCAACTGGTCCTATAGATGCTGAAAGCCCGAACATAGCATGGGAAAGAGTCTAGGGCTGTCGGTCATATACAAAAATGTAGAATTTTCAAATTCGAATGTATCAACAGCATGGTATCAAATGGTCTGTGGCTTTAACAAATATACATTTTCATGTGTTAACTCAGTTGGGCTAAGCATTAGTTTCATGTTCTCTATGATCTGTGATGAGTTTGTGTTAAGACATACCTCACGAGCCTCGATCTGTGTAAATGCACCTGGCCTTTCCCCCAGGGTGGAGGAGGATGGTAGTGACAGTCATTGGAAGGGTGGTGAGAGTGAGGCGGTAGAGTTAGGGGAATGTCCACACAGAAGGGGTCTCCTTGCAGTTTGTTACTGGGTCACCATCCACACCATGTCCCTCACCCTGACCCCAGGCTCTTTGGGCGTGCTGGGAAGTTCCATGTCTCCTCTGAAGCAGCAGTGGAATCACCAAAAGCTTTGGCCACCACACTGGGAGCGCAGGCCCAGCTCCCTCTGCTTCCTGAGCTCCTTGCCTGCGTCTTTGTGCTGTCACGCAGCCTCCCCACAGGAAAGGACTCAGCCTGGGAGAGGGAGGCAATGGTGAGATAAACCGGCTCTGTCTCCCAACTGCAGCTCTCCAAATCTGAGTTGTTATTCACCCTGGATTCCCTTCTGTTCCCATTCCTGGCTATCTATTGTTGCATGACAAGCAACTCCGAAACTTAGCACGTAGCATACAACATACATTTTATTTTGATCTGGGATGCCTGATAAAATACTGCAGATATTTTACCCGTAACTACTGTAAATATTTAGTCTTTAAATTAAAAAAAAACTTTTATTATCTTTACTATATGAATAAAAATTTGAGTTGAATTTAGATTTCAGGTCAACAATACATCACTTTTTTAGAAGGAGTATGTTCCATGCATTTGGGTCTTACTCAGACTAAGAAATTATTAATCGTTAATCTAAAATTCAAATTTAACAGAACATCCTGTAGTTTTATTTGCCGACTCTAGCAACTCAGATTTGTTCACAGTAGCGGGTCAGGAGTTTTGGAGGGTTTGGCGAGGTCGAAGGATCCATTGCCGAGGTGGCGCTTCACGTCCGTGTCTGGCACTGGGGTGCTCCTTGGCACTCTGTCTCTCTCCACATGAAGTCTCCTCCTCAAGGACACAGCTCGGGATTCTCACGGCACCTCTGCCTCGGTTAGTCAGACTCCCCACATGGGTTCCCGGGACCTAGCTCCACAGAGCTCTGGATGCAGGGGTTATTTCAAAATGTCATTCCACTGTGCAATCAAAAAATCGAAAGATGGGTGGCGCCTGTGGCTCAAAGGAGTAGGGCACCAGCCCCATATGCTGGAGGTGGCGGGTTCAAACCCAGCCCTGGCCAAAAACAAACAAACAAAAAAAAAACCATACAACAGGATGTCCCAAAAGTCACCTGTAAGGTCGCCATACAAAGAAAAAATGGGAAATTATAGCAAAATACCTGTATTCATTACAAAACTGAGTAAGATATTCTCTAATGGGCCACCTCTTTGTAAAATTTTATAATGAATATTTTGTAAATAAAAGTAAATTTAACTACAAATTCCCATTTTCCCTGTGTATGGTGACTTTATGGGTGAGTTTTGGGACACCCTGTATAGTAATTTGGAAAGATATCCATAAAATGCTAAATATAAAAACCTGGTTACAAGAATGTGTTTATAGTACCACGCTTTCAAAAATGTAAATGTTGATTGCTATAAATAATATTAGCAATGGTTTATCTGCACATTTTATGGCACATTTTAATGTGTTTCTGACATGTTTTAATGTTCTTTCTGCTTGTGTATATCTTTGATGTTTTATAAAATGAATATGTTGTCATTTTTCTCAAGAGAAAAGAGATTATCAAAAAGTAAAATAAAATAAAAAGCACTGTGTCAAGGGAGTGAATACTTGTGCTCCCTCCCCCCAAGTTCATGCTTAGAAGCCTTAATCCCCAGGTGCTGGTGTTAGGGGTGGGGCCTTTGGAAGGTTAGTAGGTCTTGACGGTGGAGCCCTCACGAATGGGATTAGTGCTTTTATAAAGGGGACCCCAGAGAGTTCTCTTGCTGTCTTCCTACCATGTAAAGATAGAATGAGAAGTCAGCAGTCTGTAACCGGAAGAGGGCCTCATCAGAACCTGACCTTGCTGGTCCCTGATCTCAGAGTCCTGCCTTCCAGAACCGTGAGAAATAAATGCCTGTTTTTAAGGCACCAAATTTATAGTATTTTGTGACAGCAGCTTGAACAGGAGAGACAGCTGCATCTAGCGTGTATGGGTTACTGGTCTCCTCTGGCCATCTGCCATCAACGAGCCAGGCAAGGTTTTGTCCTCCTGGAGTTCATGGCCCGGGGAAGGACCCGGACTGTTCTCCTCTGGGAGTGGGAGCCAACTTTGGAGCTCCCAGGTTCTGTTCCCAGAGGACACGGCACTGAGCTGTCTGTTGGGGGGAGAAGACCAGAGGCCTGGTGGGGCAATTGCCAACACCTGCCTCCGAGCACTCTGCCTCTTCCTCAGATTCTTGCTTTGGGATTCCAGAGGCTTCATTTCCTGCCCCACATTTTCCCTTTAAAAGCTCAGTAGAGCGTTCTCTTTTTCAAGAAAGAGAAGCTCCCCTCTCCATCAGTGTCATCTATAGGTCCCAAGCACGGGGTTGGGATTTCTTGCTCAGCCTTGGGGTTGAGCACTTTCTGTTCACTTTCCTCCCTCCTGGAGTCAAAGTAAGCACCATACAGAAGAAGCCACCAAAGAGAGGCGTGCCAGCCAAGAGTCCTCTTTTGGTCGCTGCAAAACAGGGATTAGTGGCACTCCAATGACATGATGACCACTGTGTCAGTTGCATTCACAAAACTCAATCGTTTCAACCCCCGTCTACTCTGCGATGCAGGCCGGGCTCCCCAAACTGGGTCCTGAGAAATGGTAATTGGTAGGTTCTGTGCTCAAGTATTTTTCTTAGTGCCTTTACTAGCCTAATGTGCACTCAAAGGGAAGGCTAGAGTAGGCAGATTTCCTCAAGCTTATTTCACCCAATACCCTTATACTAGGCTGAATAGTGTCGCCCTCCAAATTCATGCCCACGCGGGATATCAGAATGTGACCTTACTTGGAAACAGGGTCTTTACAGATGTGACTAGTTAAGATGAGGCCATACTAGATAAGGTAAGCCTTAATCCAGTGACTGGTGCCCTTGGAAGATGAAGAAACAGTTGCAGAGACACACGTAGGTAGGAAGGCCAGGTGGTGACAGAGGCAGGGATTGAAGAGACTCTTCTGCAAGCCAAAGAATGACAGGGTTGCTGGCGACCTCCAAAGTCTTCCTTCAGGTTTCAGAGGGAGGCCCGTCCGGGGCCCTGGTTTTTGGACATCTAACCTCCAGAACTATGAGAATATCAAGTTTTGTTGTTCTAAGTGGCCCCAGGTGGTGATAATTTGTTATGGCAGCTCCAAGGAACTGGTAGGGTCCCTCTATTCCTTGAATACTGTAACCAGAGATGCAGGTTTCCTCTTTGGAAACAGGCAATGTAATTGTCCCCACTTTACAAGTGGAAACAGATCTCTTTGATGATCAGTAGCTTATGTCAGGCCCCTTCTACCCCCAAGAATGGCTTCCAGAGTGGAGTCAGAGCTCAACCTCAGGTCTCTCTATCCCCAGTGTTATGACACCACAGCTGCATCCTGCAGCCCTGATTTTCAGTGGTTTCTACGGAGTCTCATGCATCTGCTTCCAAAGTCATTGCTCCCTTTCCTGTCTGACACCTGCAGTGACACAGAAGCCGGTTCTGGAGGCCTCTCTGGGCAGGACCCCCTTTTCCTCTTGGCCAGCGAGGAGGGAAGTGTCCTTGCACCAGGCCCTTCCCTGTCCCCGCATCGCTAGCAGACTGAGGACCCCAACAGCTGTTTCCAGGTGTGCTCACTGCCCTTCGTTTCTGCAGCTGCAGACGGGCCTTCCACAACGCTTTGCTGAGCCCAGGGTGTGTGGACCCCTCATCGAAGAAATCACAGCCTCTCCTCTCACTAGGAAAGGGTAACTTGCCATGGCTTTGCTTTCTTTAAATAATAATCTTTCTTGATTTTAAAATGAATGCATGCTTTCTGAAAAAAAATTAGAAAAGGTAACTAATGGCAAAGAGGAAAACAAATTATTTATCTAGCTAGCAGCAGTTTATCATTTATAAATGCCCAGGAGGAACTGTATTCATATTGCATCTGGTTATACTATATATATAGACTGATACGGTCACAGCTCAAATTCAACTAGGTTTAAAAATGAACATTTATATATAAACTCTTTTTGTTCTTGGAGAAATCTAGCCCTAAGAACAACGTCATGCTCTACCCTAGGTATTAACCCAGGTCCTCATAAATTCTTTAAATACCATTTTTAAAATGGTCGTGTACTAGTCTATCAAGTGGAGCACGACATATTAATCATTTATTTTTCTGTTAATAACATTCAGGTTATTAATAGCAATCCAGTTTTTCATCAGCTCTTTAGAAAAACACCATGGGGAACATAGTTGGCACCGCCTTCGTGGACATTTCTGATGTTGCCCTTAGCATGAATTACTGGCTTCAATGTGATGAGCATGACTTTTTTACAGCTTTATCAAGGTATAATTTATGTAACATAAAATTCACCCATATGCAGGTCAATGATTTTTAATAAATTTATCCATCTCCACGATCCAATTTTAGAATGCTTTTATCATCCCAAAATGTTTCCTTGTGCTCATTTGTAGTTGAATCCACTCCCACCCCAACCCCAGGCCACCACTCATCAGCTTTCTGTATAGATTTACCTTCTGTGGACAGTTTAGACACGTGGAATTCTACACTATCTATTCTTTTGTGTGTGACTTCTTTCCTTAACATACTGATTTTGGGGTCCATCCATGTTGTAGCCTGAATCAGTACTTTGTGCCTTTTTATCGCTAAGTATGGAGATAACCACATTTTGCTTATCTATTCACCTGTTGCTGGAAATTTGGGTTGTTGCTGTTTTTTGTCTCTTAAGAATAATACTGTTATGAATATTTGCATGCCAGTTTTTGTGTGGACATATGTCTTCATTTCTCTTGCTTATGTCTATCTCACTTTTATATCTCACTTTTTAAAAAAATTGCCAAACTATTTTCCAAAGTGGTTGCACCATTTTACATTTCCACAAGCCGTGTGTGAAGGAGGGCTCTACTTTCCTAACATTCTCACTGACACTTGTCATTTTGATTTTAATATCTTATTGCGGTTTAAATTCACATTTTCTTATGACGAATGATATTTGATGTTGAACATCTTTTAATGTGCTTGTTATCCGTTTATCTTCTAAGAAATGTCTATTCAAAAAATTTTTTTTCTTTTGTAAGGTAACTTGATTATCTTACTATTGTAAGAGTTCTTTATATATTCCAGAAACAAGTCCTTTATCAGATGATTTGCAAATCCTTTCTCCCAATCTGTGATTTGTCTTTGTATATTTTTAATGGTGTTTTTTGAAGACCGCAAGTTTTTGATAAAATCCAATTTTCTTTTTCTTTGTTGGTATCGCCCTTTTTAGTGACTTGTCTAAGACAGCTTTGCCTAACAAGGTCACAAACATTTACTCCTATGCTTTCCTCTACAAATTTTTAGAACATAATTAAAAATAATTCTGTTTTTCATTTTGAAAATAATACCTGGTAACACAAAAATTAGAAAATAGAGAGGAGCAAAAGGAAGAAGGGACAGATCACTCCTAATCCACTCCCAGAGAGAAGCCAGTATTGATGTTTTGTTACACGTGCCTGTATTCATTATCTATTGCTGAGTATGTAACAAATCACCCCCGAAATGTAACAGCTTAAAACAACACATTTATCATCTCAGAGTCTCTGTAGATCAGGAATCAGAGAGCACGCTGGTGGGTGTCTTTGGCTCAGGATTACTCACAAGGCTGTAATCAAAGTAGGTCTCCCCCCCACCCCCGCCCCCACCCAGCTGCTATCATCTCAAGGCTCAGCTGGGCCAGGATGTGTTTCTAAGCCCATTCACGTGGCTGTAGGTGGGTCTCAAGTCCTCACCAGCTGCTGACTGAAGACATAAATTTCTTGGCATGTGGGTCTCTCCATAGGGCAACTCACAACGTGGCTGCTGGCTCCCCTGAGAGCAAGGGAACAGGAGAAGTCCAGCTGGTACCCAAACAAGCCACGGTCTTTTTTGTAACCTAGTCATAGAAGTGACGTCCCTTTACTAAAGAGAATGTTCTCCAACTGTATACAGGTTAATAGAAAACTTGTAAAGGCTCCATCATTTTTTATTCTAAGAAAAAAGAAAAAGAAGTGACATTCCTTCATTTTGTGCTCTACTGTATTCATAGAAGTGAGTCACTGGGTCCAGATTACTGTGTCTTCTTTGTTCAGTTTTTGTTTTTTTTTAATGAATTAGGTGGCAAATCTTTACCTATGGAACTTTATTCAGATGCAGGGACCCCTTTCTTGGTTCTAGGTTCTCTTGAGTCAGAATCTCCATGGGTGGCAACTGCAGCTCTCTGTATACCCGTCTTTTAAAACTCTATAGGTCTTTCTCATGGGAGCCAGGGGTAAGAGTCACTTATAAGTAGATATTTCCTCATAAGGATCACAACTGCACATATGGCTTAGAAGTATTACCCCCAACCCCCATAGTATTGAACACAAATGTGATCCAGGTCCCTGGTTCCTGGCCTACAGCCACTATTTCTGTTCCTCTACTCCTCTGGGAGCTGTGATGGGGATGGGTGGGTGTCCCTTTGTGGGCAGAGTCCCAGCAACCAGGCCTGGCAATCATGACCTTGAATTCAGGGCCTACGGAACAGATCTTCATTCTGGTGAGCTGCGGGGGCCACCTGCCTTGGTGATTGGCTCCAGGACAGCTCTGACATCAAACTGTCAGTTCAGAGGATACTTTTAGATGCAAGTCTGCTGGTGTGGGGACTTTATGAGAACAGGAATCCCTGGCTGTGAAATTGCTGGCATTTCATGATGTGAGAGAAGATTTACAAGCTCTGTGCTGAGCTGGGCTCTAAATGCAAGCCAAGCAGTTATACAACCAAGCCTGTGAGGCAGGCAGACGGTATGGGGGCAGCAGGTGGAATGAGGAAAGCCATCACTTCGCTGCGCTCAGGACCCCTGGCCTCAGCCAAACACCCAGTGGGGTCTTCATGCAAGATTCCTTAGTGAATGGGCAGGTATGATTTTTGAGATCGTGAGTAAGGAATAGAAGAATTTCAAAGGTCACTTTCTCCCTTCCTCTCTGATGTGTCCTTGCTACCGTCCTAGCTAAGAGGCCATTCTCGCCTCCTTGCTAGCCATCCCTACCTGCAGTCCGAAGGAGACAGCTGCACAGCCTCGCCCATTGCTCAGTTTAAAGTTTTTATATAGCCCTATCTCTATCGCATATATATTTTGTTTTTAGGTTTGTGTGTGTGTGTGTGTGTGTGTGGTTTTTCTCTTCCACTGGAAAATTAGCTCCCTGAAAGCAGGAATGGCCCTGTCTTGTCTGTTTTACTTCTGGCATGCAAACCATTGCTGGACGTCAGTACAGCCAGACACAGGCTGGGCTGGCCTGGAAGGTCCTGAGCTCCCTGCTTCTGGAAGCATCCAAACATTCATTCGTTCATTGAATGAACAATTTGACCAGGGCTTCTGCTCAGGGCCTCTAAGTTCAGCGGTACTCTCGCTACACTAATGTCGGATTTGATGTTGATTCAGTGAACTATTGGATGTTTGGACACTTCGAGAAGCAGGGAGGGAGCTCAGGACCTTCCAGGCCAGCCCAGCCTGTTCGATGGCCTTTGACTGTTGGTCCTTCACATGACTGTTCTTCTGTCTCCCTCCATGTGGCCTTTGTTCACTGTCCTCACTTGTAGGGCCACTCTGGACAAGCTCTCTTCTCTCCCCCATCAGAGCCTCCCACTGAGATGTGAGGACAGCGGCCACATGCTTGCCAAAATGAATGTCCCCATTTCTCTCGGCTGTCTCTCATGTGTCATCCCCAACCCTGGAAGAGTTCTAGTGAGCCGTTGTCTCTCAGTAAGTCAGGCTAAGTCTTTGACATTCTTAGTCAGTCTTGGCAGTTTGCAGATTTCCAAACACCTCCCCCTCAGCACTTGGATTGCTTCTTCATGCTTAGATTTTTCAGCTAGGAAAAAAGTCAGTGGATTTAATCGAATATTGAAGCTTTTAACCAAACCTCAATCTGCTACTTTGCCCATATTTTCCAAAGGTAGGGGCCCCTGGATCTTGGGGTCCAAATGGTCCTACTGTTTCCCTCCCATGCCTCTTAGGGCCAGAGTATGAGGCATGGAAGCAAAGGCAGAGTGTACCTTATGGTCCCACCCTGCAGAGGAGAGGGGACCAGCTCCTCTCTCACTTGGGTGAGTGCCCCATGAGGATGAGGACATGGATCCAGGGAGCATACTACTGAGGTCTGAGATGTAAGGGTGTGTTATTGGAAAATGGATATATGATGTGCTTATCATTCCCATGATATAATCTACAGTTTTCTTGCCTGGTGGGGAGAGAAATCTAAGTGTACAAGTTCACAAAGGTTGGAACACTGGCTGGGGCTCTGTACCGCTCAGGTCTCACACGCTGAGGAGTGGCCTCCTTACGTGCCGTCCAGCTTGCCATGTTGATTCTGACCTCTCCCGGCTCCTGCTGGCCAGGGTTCCTTTTGGCTCCAGGTGCAGAGCCCCAAGTGTGTAATAGGATGACCCCTGCTCTGTCTCCTTGGAGGGGTGCTCTGAGCATCCCACGAGGGAACCATGAAGAAGGGCTTGATAAACCTGCAGGTAAGCCAGAGAAGGGCTGGTGTTGTTTCAGGGACCCGTCAACTACTGCTCCGTCCTGGACCCAGGAAATCTCCAATTGCTCCAGAAAGGCCTGAACCCTGAATAGTTGGGTGTTTGGGGGAAGCACGTAAGGTTTCTGGATATTATTTTGCTGGTGGTGAGGAGAGGAGAGGGGAGTGAGGGTCACTTAGATCCTTGCTTGGCCATCACACCACCTATCCATCAAGCGTTCTCTTCCCTGGCTGACGTGTGCTCTGGGTCCCCCTGTAGCAGGCCCTGCCCTTGCTCTCCATCATCCCCTCTTCCGGCGGCCCCACCTCCCCTCCCTAAGGAATTTACGGAGACTTTTAAATAAAACCATCAACCTTAAAAAGCTAAATGCCTACTAAAATTCATTCATGTACAAATGTTGTTTAATTTTAAAATTTTTGAAATAAAAAAGTACCAAGATTAGAGCTTTGTAGGAATTTCTGCATTTCTATCAATTTCTGGTCTAATAAGATACCCCCAAGTCATTCTTCATTGCAAGTCTATGCACTTAGTATAGTCTGGAAACTAATCATAGCTTGACACTTGTTTTTTTGAGACAGAGTCTCACTCTGTAGAGTGTGGTAGTGTCATAGCTCACAGCAACCTCAAACTCCTGGGCTCAAATGATCCTCTTGCCTGAGCCTCCCAAGTAGCTGGGACTACAGGTGCCTGCCACAACACCTAGCTATTTTTTTTTTTTTTAGAGATGGTATCTTGCTCTTGCTCAGGCTGGTCTTGAACTTGAGCTTGTGAGCTGAAGCAATCCACCCGCCTCAGCCTACCTGAGTGGAGGGTTGCAGGCGTGAGCCACCACGCCTGGCCAGCTTGACACATTTTGTAGTGGAACTAAGAGGAAAAGGGTAGGTGACCACTTCAGTAAAGAAAAGAACACAATGGGTTTCATAATCTGTGGAACCCTGATTAAGCTGCTGGAATTCAGAAAACTGCCCATAGCATTTATAAAAGGTGACTTAATTCATACGCTGTTGTAAAGCAACAAAAATCTAGAAAGCTGGTCATTCAGGGGCTATGGAGACCTGCACCTCTTGTCCTAAAGATGAGAGAAGCTCATTCTGTGGGTATGGCCAGGAATTTAGGAGGGTTGTCTGTCCTGGCAAGAGAGCCACTAGATTTGGCAGGGGGTGGTGGTGAGAGCCATTTCTCCCACCTTCAACCCCCTGGCATCCTCTACTGCTCACGTGGTCCACAGCGGCAAGGCCCACAGAGGTGAATCGAAAGTTTATTTATATAGTAAAGAAGTTTGCTATGACTACTAGTTGGAGCACCGCACACTTTGGTGTGGCTATGTCACCAGTTTATCAGCCCTCACTGGTTTTTAATCCCAGTTTAGGAGCAAACCTCTTGGTGCCTCAGTCTCCCTACTTCTAACATGGGTAGTTGCAAAAGGATTAACTCTGAGAAGCTCATAGCAGCCAGTATTGTGTAAACAATGAGAGGTTCAGAGTGTTCTGAGGGCCCTCATGCTGTTCCAGAAGATCTGTGTCACTGGGCCTATGAAATTTGAGGACCAAAGTGCCGATGAAGACTGGAGCACATTGTCCCCCACTGCCTGGGTGCACACGCACGCCGTGTTCCCCGGCTCTGCAGCTTCCTCAGATGTTTCACTCAAGAACCTGGCCAAGGCTGGCGGCTCCCCCTCCGCCCTGGAACATTTGTATCTTTAATTGTGGCGTAAGGGCCACAGTGCCTCCCCCTTCTGACATATTTCCGTCAGAGCCGCTGCCTGGGTACAAGGAACCCTCCTGGCAGACGTCTGAGCACATGGATATCGGCTCCAGGCAGGGCTGGGCTCAAATCCAAGCTCTGCCATCAATGGCCACGGGCTCTTACAGCTGGCTTTCCTAACCTTGTTAAGGTTCAATCCCCCCACCTCTGAATTGGGCATTAAAAGTACCTCGCACACTCGGGGGCTGCTGTTCAAACCGAACTCTGTGCTGGGCTTAGTGTGGTACTGGCACACAATAGGCGCTTTGTCAATGACAGTGACCTTTCTCCCTCAATGGGCTCCGTCCTGGCAGTAGCAGGCACCAGGCAGGCGTAGGCTGCCCAGCTCAGTCTGGGCAAATCTGCTTCTCCTGCGGGCCTGAGCTCCACAGTGGAACCACTTCTCAGACTTCCTTACCCTGAGAAGGTTCTTAGCAAGGCTGCGAGAATCTTCTACTGCTTCTGGTGCCAGAGGGGACAGGGGCTCCTCAGGGCTCACTTTCTACACAATCCCTGTGCAAATACTAACCCCTGCCTAGAACTCACTACTCTGGGGTATGAAGCTCTCCCTCGCCTTTCTCTCAATGTTTGCACACACCTGTGCTGGGGGGCCCAGGATCTGTTCCCTGATAAACAATTGTAGCTCTTCCTCTATCTGGCACGTGGTCATTTTGACATGGGACCCTTTGGCCATTTGCTTACAAGTCCCATTTTGGAAAATAGGTCGCATATTTCTAAAATCACAGGCTTTTTCTGCTCATCCCACCTCCCCCATCTCTCTCTCTCTCTCTCTTTCTCCTTCCTGCTTCTTAGCCCACAACATTCCCAACTCCAGTTGCCTGACGACAGGGCTCATTTCTTGTTGTTCTCGTTTGCCTGGTTTGGTTTCATTTTTCCTACAGGTTTTTGAGTAAATCATCTTCGGTCATTTTGAAAATAAACAATGAATAAATAAATCCATGTACAAGTTCTCCAAAACATTAACTCGTTTGCCAGTCAACCCGTTTCTGTGTGGAGCTCAGAAGCACACTTTTCTGGCAATCTCTGTCAATTGGAGAGTTTCTGGCGCTTACAAAGGTTAAACTAATACGTGTTGCTGTTTGCAGTTTTTTGTGCTCCTCAGAATTTCCTCAGGATGGTGCACCCAGTCAATACAAAATACAGAAATGGCTCAGCGCCTGTGGCTCAATGGGCTAAGGTGCCAGCCACCTACACCTGAGCTGGCAGGTTTGAATCCAGCCCTGGCCCGCCAAACAACAATGACGGCTGCAACCAAAAAATAGCCGGGCGTTGTGGCGGGCACCTGTACTCCCAGCTACTTGGGAGGCGGAGGCAAGAGACTCGCTTGAGCCCAGGAATTGGAGGTTGCTGTGAGCTGTGATGCCATGGCACTCTACCCAGGGTGACAGCTTGAGGCTCTGTCTCAAAAAAACAAAAAAAACCATGCATGTCCTGTGTTCGGGTTCAGTGGTCCTTATACACCAGGAGTAGCTCGTGGTCATAAGCTGTGTTCTTTCTGTCTCAGGCAGGGAACGTGGTGACCGGAGAGATGGTGGAAGAGCTTATTCTGTCTGGAGCAGATATCATCAAAGTGGGAATTGGACCAGGTAAGACATGTTGGGAGCACTGCAGAGGGTGTCCGGGAAGGGAGAGAATGGGATCTGGGGCTAAGGGTCCTGGAGATGGCTGGACGGGAATGCATGAGTGACTCATCCCCGGGTTCAAAGCACATTTTTTCTGGAAGCATCATTGATTGATCTTCTGGCAGAAAGCCCTTGATGGGAAGTATCATTGAGCTGCTTTCCGATATTCCCAGTGTCTTTCTAAATGAGTTAGGATGTGCTTAGAATGTGAAGATCTGCTTCCAGAACATGAGTGTGGACTGCAGACTATTTGCATTAATGACCGCAAACACCTTGATGAGAAAGGTGGAGTAAAGAATCCTTGGGGACAGTTAAAGGACATGAATGAGCTGAATTTTTGTGAATGTTTGAAGGATCCCAAACATTGCAGATAAGCTTACAGCGATGATGAGGCCACCATTGGACTTGATCTATGGCCCAGGCAGCTATCATATCACCTTTGGCTCCTTGCAGGGTACATGTGGGTCACACATTTTGCCAATATCTTTCTCTCAGTCATTCTCTTCCAAGACCACCCACTGACATTGTGCACAGAGGAATGAGGTGGGGCCTTTTGGTCCTGATATTGGGCGGCATATTTTCTCTTGGGCCAATGGGTGTTCACCTTCCCTTTTTGCCATGCTTGAAAATGAGCTGCCATGTTTTGAAATTCATCCTTGCACATCCCTTATTAGCCACATACTAAAATTAAAGACAAGGGGAAAATGTACATTTTCAATTGGGACTAAAAAACAGCAAAAGGTTGGAAAAAAAAATCTCCCACTCAAAAGACACTACCAAAAAAGGAAGCAAACCATCAACCAATGTAAGAGGATTCGGTGGCAAAGGGTGCTGCTGCTGACAGGCAGGTGACACCACTGGGACTTGGTATCTGATCAGCCTTGAGGGAACAACATGCATGTGAAGAGGCTGTTAGGAAGACTTGCAGGTTCATAGACTTACCCAAGCTTTTAACACACAGGGAGATTTTCAAGATTGGCCTTCGGCATTGGCATTCACTTAATAAAGTATTGTGAGCGAGAGGAAAGGTAACTCTGGTCTTCACTAAGTGTCTGTCTGCCATTGTTGGAAAGTCAAAGAAAGGATAAGGCCCAGTCCCCGCCTTACCAGGAGCTCACCCTCAGGGTAAACTGTCTTAGACCAGATTAATAATCAGAACAGGCTAATGGGGCAGGAAGACTTTTTCAAAGAAAAAAAAATACCATCCATCGCTTCAATCAGAAGTACGTGCTGAGCGTCTGTTAGCTGCCATCGCGTTGTTGGGTGCAGGTTAGGATGTGAAGGTGTGTGAGTCATTGGTTGGCTGCTAAAGAGCTTTTCTCCATGTGATTGTGAGTATTCAGCTGCATTGGTTTTCCTCGTGCACATGCTCTGTGAGTGCCTTCTGTTTCCCCAGAAGAGGACTGTTCTTCCCCTGTCACCTGTTCGCCCCACCCCTAGCTGTCTGTCTAGAACAGATCAAACTAAAGAGAGTCGGGGCCCTTCTTTGAGCCTGGTGCTTGGAAGCTACTTTAAACTGATTTGAGACCATACTTACGTCTCACCAGTTCTTTATAGTAAAGGCACTGGGTGTCATTTGTCTAACTGATAGCATTTTTAAAAAGGTGTGTTATTGAGAAACCCATGGGAACTGGAAAAAAGTATTCAAATGGGGTCCTCTGGCCCTCTAATCAGGGGAAAACACTGTACCGATTTCTTCTTTGACCTGAGCGTTAATCAAGACCACTCCAGTGCCTTATTTGAAATTTCTTCCTTGACTGTTTCCAGGAAAGGCCGTTGGTCTAACCTTTATAAGTTGTCACTATGCAGAGCCCCTGGATCACTGCAGCTGACGCCCCTGCTGTCCCCTGCTGATCTGGCAATTGAGGAGAGGAGAAAAGCTGATTCTGAACCAGAGGTTATAAACCTCGTGACCTGGTTTGCATAGCACATGCCCTGTCACCGGGGTGCCTCTCTTGGCTCCTGGCTTGTGGGGATGGGTACAGGCGGCCACTGGGACTTAGGTGGATTCTACCCCACAACTGGAAGCAGGACAAGGGGGTTACTGTGTCCCTCTCCTGGTTTCTCTGCTAAATCCAGGCCTAGGGAATATATCTCTATCTGATCTTGACCCTAAAGACCCCTGGGAGAAATCTGTGGGAAGCTCACTAGCTTCCAAAGGTGGTGGCAGGGAGCAAGAGGGGAGGCTGATCTGGGGGTCTGGGAGGAGTTCACCCCCTCACCCCCTCACGGACACCTCAACAGATCCAGGAGGGGCTGAAGGAGTGGGGTGTAGGTGACTCATTCATCCTGGAGAATTCTTTCAGTGACTATTTATAGTGCCTTATTATGGGCTCTCTTCTCCTGGTTTATAACAATGAATATCCATGGAGCTTACCACCCAGCAGAAAAATCAGATCCTTGGCATTCTTACATAAATAATTCTTTAAATATTTTGAAATAAGCTGCTGTGAGGAACAACTTCCCTAGGGCAATGACATTTAAGGTGAAGTTGGAAAGATGAAAAGGGGTGGCGAGGCAGTACAGGGAGTGTTCCAAGAGAGGCAGAGAGTGACTCATGTGCAGAGAATCCCTAAGGTGGGAGGAAACTTGCCTTGTGCTTTGCAGGAGGCTGCAGGGAGGGAGCAGGTGGAACTTGTTGTGGCTGACGGGGGTAAAGCAGGGAGGGGACTGGAACAGAGAGGGGTGTGATAAGGATTCCAGAACATGCCTCATCTCCCCCTCACTGGGATGAGACAGCCAGGGCTGGGCTGACGGGGCTGGAAGACCTCAGGGAGCAGCCACAAATCCTGGGGCTGCCGGCAGAGCTGAGTGAGAGGGAAGGCGGGAGGTGTCAGAGCTACTGCAGGCCAGCCCGGGGCCAAGCCAGTCCCCTGCCTGTGTCATTTACTGTCCGTCACAAGCCCAGGAGGTTTGTGTGTTTATTTCCATTTCACAGCTCTGGCAGTGAGGTTTAGAGAGGTGAGTAATTAATTCATCAGAATAAAGCAGGTTTCAGGCTGTGGGGGGTTTCTGAGGGATCCCTTCAAGCAGAACGTGGTGGGTCAGTGAAGGAAGGCGGCAGGGGTGGCCGTGTCTGGGATGGCAGGGGGATGACAGCGGTGCGGGTCTTGGGGGTGGGTAGTGGCCAGGGTGGTGTCAGAGCGCCCTCCGTCACTTCCTCGAGGATGTGTCCTCTGCCACAGCAGCTTCGCCCCCACCCAGTAGGGCAGGGCTAAAAGGTGATGGGGGCTTTACTTGTTTGATGTCACTTCTGCCTGTGCATAACCGTCTGTCTGTGGGGTCCTCTTCTTCTCCGTGCCAGGTTCCGTGTGCACCACCCGCACCAAGACGGGGGTGGGCTACCCCCAGCTGAGCGCAGTCATCGAGTGCGCAGACTCTGCTCATGGCCTGAAGGGGCACATCATCTCTGTGAGTCTCTGGGTGGGGCTGGGGCTCCCTGGTCCATCCACGGGTGTCCTGTGGGCGTGGGAGGGAGCCGGACACTGTGGCTGCAGCAGTGACATCCGGCAGAGACAGAGACCTGCTGTCCAGGGATCCTGCAGGGCTGCTGCAGGCCGAGGAGGAGCACCCCACTGCCAAGGTCATAGGGAAGACCACCTAGGTATTGGGGAGGATGATGGAAGATACATGGTGGTCTTGAGAACACAAGGGGGACTGCAGCGTCGTCTGCTGGGGCTGCTACATCAAAGCCCCACAGACAGGGCAGCTTGAACAGCGAACATTCACTGTCTCACAGTTCTGGAGGCTGGAGGCTGAGGTCAGGCTGCTTGCAGGGCCCTACTGTCTCCCCAGGTCCCAGGGAAGGGTCTGTTCCAGGCCTCTGTACAAGCCTCTGGGAGTTCCATGGCCAGGGGCTGCCCAACTCCAGTGACCACATGGTGTTCTGTGTGTGTCTGTGTCCAAATGTCTGCTTTAATAAGGAGACCCCTCCTGTTGGATGAAGGCCCCTCCTCCTCCAGGATGACTTCATTTTAACTAATTACATTTGCAAGGGCCCTATTCCCAAATGTGGTCACTTTCTGAGATACTAGGGATTTAGGGCAGCAACATGTGAATGTTGTAGGGGACACAATTCGACCTGTAAAAGGGCTGCATATCCCAGATGTGGTGGTCAGGACAAGTTTCCCAGAGTGGGCTGGTTGAAAAACTTTGGGGAACCAAATCTTTGAGCTTCAGTGTGAGCCAGGAGGGGCCAGAGTGAGGGGCAGTGGGCGATCAGCTTCAGGGCCACCGTGCACAAGAGCTGTGGGAGCCACAGTAAGCACTGGGACTCTCTCCTAAGAGCACCAGGGAGCTACTGAAGAGGCCTAAAAGAAAGAGTGCCCAGTGGGTTGATTTGTCTTTCAGAAACATTGAACTTGCTGCCTTGGGAGGGGCTGGAAAGGGGCTAGTGCAGAGGGAGCCCAGAGGAGAAGGCGCTGGTAATTCAGGGGAGGGGAGCCTGCAGTAGGTGGTGGTGGTGGGCTCGAGAGCCATCACAGAACTGACTGACATTTAGGAGGCAGTATTGAACAAGCCTGGGTGGTTGACCAGGTGCTTGGAAAACTAGTAAGAGGAGAAGGAGAAGCTGCTGCCCCACCTGCAGGTTCACCCGGACTGGGAACAGCTGTAAAGGAAAAGGTTCAGGGTCAGTATGAAGTTCACTTGGGGGCATGTTGATTTTGAGGTGTTTGAGGGGCAGCAAAGAAAATGAGGCACTGGGTTCATGGGCTGGAGACCTGGGCGCCGTTGGCCGGAAGGGCAGGAAGTCTTGGGAGTGGGTGAGGGAGCCTGGGGAGGGTGGGAGGGGAGGTGGGCCTAGGAGCCCAAGGAGCAGGCCAGTGGGCCACAGTGCAGCAGGCAGGGTGTGAAAGGAGCGTTTCTACGAAGCCAGAGGGAGTGGGCAGCAGGCTTCCTGCTGGGACCAGGGAGTTCCTGGGAACCAGGAGCGCTGGCTTGGTGGCGTGTTGGGGGCAGAGGTGAAATCTCTGTGGGTTGAGAAATGTGTGGAAAGGAGGAAGGTGCGGACAGGCAAGCTTCCCACAGCGCGGTCAGGAAGCTCCTGCACAAATGGCACCACAGTCACCAGCCACTGAATGTGTGTCACATCGAGCTCTGTCCCCAACTTACCCAGGCATCTACTCCCAGCTTCATTCATGTGGCCACCTCTCCAGTGGTGCAGGTGGTTATCATGAGATGAGATGCTCAGAATAGAACAGAACTCGTCAGAGCCGACGGACAGTAATAGAACTGCCTTCTGCTTGTGTGTGACTGTTTCACAGATATATTGTATATGTTTCATATATATATATGGGCAGTCCCCCAATGATGGATGACCCAACTCAATAGGCTCTCAAGGCTCCCCACAAGGATTATTTATAATTAAATAATCAAATCAATAATCTGGAACTAGTTTCTCCTATGCATGTAAATAAATCCACATGGCGCAGGTGGTTTGCTGGCTTGGTGTCTTTACACTAGTGGCTAGTCTCACTGGCTATACAGTCACTTATGCCCTGTAGCACTTTCATCTTTATTTGATTTTGCGAGTCTGTTTCCTCTTGCCACCATACCTCCAAAGCCAATGTCTGCTGCAAGCCCAGGTGAACCTGCAGCAAAAATGTGATTACAGTGGACACAAAAGTAGAAATAAGAGTGTTGGGAGAAAGGCCAGATGCTGCCATCATTCATTGGGAAAGGGCTAAGTTTCGGTTGCTTAACTGTTGGAGGAATTACAAAGATAACGTAAGGATAATGGAACATGCGAAAGGCTGGGCTCCGATGAAAGCATTGGTTATTACTAAGTAGCATAGGGAATTAATTATTGAAATGGAAAAGTTACGACTAATTTGGTTGGAAGATCAAGATAAGCTTGACATTCTTATTAGCCTGGTGTTGGTGTGTTAACCTTTAATATTCTTTTTTGAAAAGAATTCTAGGGGAGTGTTAACCTTTAATATTCTTTTTTTGAAATTACTCCCTGTCTAAACTTTTTGTAGGAGTTTGTTTTTATGTTGTATCTGTTTGAGTTGAAAGAAAGAGCACAGTAGTTTTGTGTGGCTTATTATCACAGTACAGGGGTATTATCACTATCATCATCATCATTACAGTATTATTACTGTTATTATTGTTACCTCTGTATATGCGCAGTACTTTAGGGGGCTGAGACACACAAATCTGACCTAAAGATGTTCTCAGGAGTACATCTCATCTGCAACCCGTAGACTGCCTGTGTATGTCTGTGTTTTTTACAAATTTGAAGTAGTGGCGCATTTTTAGTGGTTCTAAAGCAAAGCTGACTCCACTATTCAATATATTAAAATAAACCTTCGAACCTTTCCTTTTGTGCAGTTGCTAAGCCAAGTTTCTGTATTAAATCATTGATGGGTGATTAAAAAAAACAAACACCCAATCGCAAGAAATTTTATGTCCCTACAGGATTGGTAGCTTGTTGATTTGGTTTAGCATTTCAGCCTAGTGAGATTTGATTTTTGGACATGCTTTTAGGGCATTATTACACTTGTAAAAACCCCTTGGTGACATTGTCTCCTTTGAACCTTATGACAGGCTGTGGACACTGCAGCCTTTGCCTCCCATTGTGACTTTCAGGTAACAACTGAAGCTGTTGTCCAGGTCCTTGACTTGCTGTCCATGCTGATTGACACGGCTCCTTCCAATTCTTTTCTTTCTTTTTTTCTTTTTTTCTTTCTCTCTCTCTGTCTCTCCCTCCCTTTCCCTCCTTCCCTTCTTTCTTTCCCCCTTCCCTTCCCTCTCCTCCCCTTAAAGTTTCTTTCAACAGAGTCTCTCACTGTTCCTGGGTAGAGTATAATGGTGTCAGTCACCATAGCTCACAGCAACCTCAAACTCTTGGGCTCAAGCAATCCTCCTGCCTCAGCTTCCCAGGTAGCTGGGTCTATGGGTGCCAAGATGCCAGCTAAGTTTTCCAATTTTAGTAGTGCAGCCTTGTCTGAGGCTGGTGGTATAAGAATCACCGGAGAAGCTTTTATACATAGATATTCCTGGACCCCATCCTGGCTAACTAAATTCTTCAGAAGTTCGCCCCTCTATAATTAGTTACGTCTGTAACCGAATAATGTTCACTGTCAGTTTTCTTTATCAAATCAAAATATGGACCGTAAGCATATGTTACTTAAATGACGGCTATTTCCAAATTAGTGGAGGTTAAAAAAAAAGTTTTACTGTGAACTTGTTCTGAGTAACCATACTTGCATCTTTCTAGAGACTTCAGACTTGCTTAGTTTATAGGGCTCTGGCCAAAGATTGGGGAGAGCCTCTGTGCTCACCACAGGTGATTCTCATTAGAAATCAAGTTAGGGCCTCTTTACACGGCACAGCCTCATTTATAGCTTGTTCCAGCAGTTCTCTGAGTGGGTGCCCAGACCAGCAGCATCAGAATTAACTGAGAACCTGTTAGAAATTCTTGGGCCTAAGTCTGGTGGCTCATGTCCATAATCCCAGCACTGTGTGAAGCTGAGGTAGGAAGGTCACTTGAGCACCAGAGTTCAAGACCAACCTGGGCAACAAAGCAAGACCTCTGTCCCCATAAAACAAAAAAATATCTGTGCGAGGTAGTAGTCCTAGCTACTGGGGAGGCTGAGGTGGGAGGATCTCTTACCATTGCACTCCAGCCTGGGGAACAGAGTGAGACTCTATCTCTAAAAAATAATAATTAAAAAAAAGTTATTACGTTCTACCCCAGACCCAATTTACTGAATCAAAAACTCTGAAGGTGAGACTCAGGGACCTGCTTTAACAGGCCTTCCAGGTAGGTCTGACATGCTGTCAAGTTTGAGAATCACTGGCTTATATAGTAATGGCTTACATGAGGTTGGACAATTAAGTTTGAGAAAAAGTACTGTATATTTCATTGCTGAATATCAAGGGCCAAAGGGAATACTCTCAAGGTGGCTATCTACTGCTTGATTAGGTTAGTGTTCCAGAACCAGTCATCTGCTAGCACCTAAGGAAGCAACTTGTCTGAATTTATCCATTTGGGATGGTGACAGCCTGGGCCTGTGGTACTGGTGCTATAAAAGGTAACACTTCTGATAGTTTTTGTATGTTCCAAGGTTCTTGCTTTTCCTGAGAGATCTCTTAGATGGGGTTAGCGGTTCAGTTTGCAGCCAGAAGACCACGTGGACAGACTTATGTGGGATTTGGACTCGAGACTCCAGCTCCTTCTTTTGAAGCAGCCGTGGCCCCATGGAGCCCGTGTCTAACGGAGCACAGGCAGGTTCCTCCCACTTGCTCACAGTCCTGAACCTGCTGGAAGCCCATCTGATGTTTTGGATCCTGCCAATTTGTCCAGTTTCCTTCCAGCTGTCTCATTTTACACTTTAGTTGCTGAATTAGCACATGTATGCTGTTTAAGTTCGAAAGGAGGCCACAGCATGGTGTCTATTCCGCCTCTGTGCACACCTGAGAGACTGACTGGGCTTGAGTTGTGTTTCTCTATTTCTTGTGGACCGCCAGGGCTTCAGACAGGCAAAGAGCAGAACAATTCAGGACTCCCCTGCATAGGCAAAGATTAAGGTGGGACCAGTTAATTTTTTCTTGTCACACCATTATTTAGACTCCAGAGAGTTGTTAAAAAAATCATTCAAATAATTTAATCTTCCTTTTTGTTTTTTTTTTGAGGCTTGAAAAATTTTCCAACAGTGTGTTTAACCTAAGACAAGTTAGAAATACAAATAAGCATAAAAAAGAAAATAAGAATTGCCAAAAACGCTGTTGTCTTACAATAACCTCTGGTTCTAATCTTGTTCTTTCATTTTATAGCTATGTGACCTTAGGAGTCATTCCACATTTCTGAGCCTCAGTTTTCTCCCACGTAACAGAACACCAACTTCAGGTTTTTGTCTTTGGATAGAAAAATGACCTAGGAACTTTCTCTGTCTGCCCTGTGTTCTCCTCAGCCTCTATTTAGGCATGAGCAAGTGGGTTTTTTTTTGAGACCGATCCACGCTCTGTTGCCCCAGGCTAGAGTGCCTTAGCATCAGCTTAGCTCACAGCAACCTCAAACTCCCAGGTTGAAGTGTTCCTCCTGCTTCAGCCTCCTGAGTAGCTGAGACTACAGGTGGCTGCCACAGCGCCCAGCTAATTTTTTCAATTTTTAGTAGAGCAAGAGTCTTGCTCTTCTCATGTTGGACTCGAACTCCTGACCTAAAGGGATCCTGGGGTCCCATCAGCACTGTGTCAGCCGCCCAGAATATTAGGATTATAGGTGTGAGCCACCACACCTGGCACTATGAGCAAGTATTTTTAAGCAAAAAAAGCATGCTAAAAAAAAAAGTATGCCAACAATTCACACATCAGATCAGCACTCATGTCATGTGATGCCTTTTGTACTTAAATATAATGTTATTTTAATTTTTTTTTTCACAAAACAATGTTTTATTTTCTTTAAATGCTTTTAATACAGGGTCCAGTGCTCGGCGCCTGTGGCTCAACGGGCTAAGGCGCCAGCCACGTACATCTGAGCTGGCAGGTTCGAATCCAGCCCAGCCCGCCAAACAACAATGACGGCCGCAACCAAAAAATGGCCGGGCATTGTGGCGGGCGCCTGTAGTCCCAGCTACTTGGGAGGCGGAGGCAGGAGACTCGCTTGAGCCCAGGAATTGGAGGTTACTGTGAGCTATGATGCCACGGCACTCTATCCAGGGTGACAGCTTGAGGTTCTGTCTCAAAAAAAAAAAAAGACAGGGTCTAGGATGGCCTCCTCCTGGACTCAGGCAACCCCCAGTAATGCCTGTCTGCAGAGGCTTATGGGGGGGGGGGTGGCTGGCAGGCAACAGCAGAGGAAACCCAGGCCAGGCCTGCGCCATGCTCAGGTCGGAAAGGCAGGCGGTTTGAAGGACTGCTGAGTGCATCCTTCTAAGTGGAAAGGAGTTGCTCTTACGATGCCTTTCTCAACCAGTGTGAATATAATGTTATAATGGTAACTCTTTTGGAAAAACAAAATTAACCCTTAGGAATTGCTGCTTTGCGTATTTGCACAGGGCAAAATACCCCCAAGTTATAGTTGGGCTTTTAAAAATATAATCTTCCAGCAGCTACGAATATTTACATGTGACGGTAAATGTGTGACTTACATTACCAGAGTATGCGCCAAATGTTTTGCCCCCCTCCCTCCAAGAACATGGAAGGACAATTTGAACGCTTTTGGAAATTACATGTCAACAGCATCAGGGAGCAGACTGCTTTGTCTTAACGTGTCATGTGAAGTTGGATTGGTCTTGAGTAACGTGCAGTCTGGCCTGTTTGGTCTGCTTTGTCCATTTCATCAATGCATACAGGCCACATGCACAGGTGACACTATCAATACAGTTTTCTCTTTGTGGCACATCAGACAGTTGTACTAACTGTGGACATCTCGGCCTATTTATGGTGGGGAAAGAAGAGCTTGTTTCCCTGGGTTGCCATTAGAACAGGGCTTCTGAGCCAGGCCATATCACTGACCACAGGCACGGAATTTTCGGGACCCCAGAGGAGATGCAAATGAGTATGCAAAAGAATTTTTTTAAATTTTAAGTCATATATGCACAGAACCTATTTTAATGGGAGTACGAGTTTATTTAATCTGAGGCCATACATTTGGAACTCTGTTGTCTAGAGTTGGATCTGATAAAGAGATCGAGCATTTTAAAAATTAATTGGTGGGGCAAGCAAAGGGGAACTATTGAAGCTGTACCATTGAGAGGGAAAATAAATAACCATGACAGAATTTTAAAGCACTAAAAGGGCGTATGGAGCCACAAGCACTGTCCCATCTTCACATGGAAGAGTTTGGGCCAAATGCCTTACGTGGAGAAACTGCGTCTGAATCCTCATTCCTCAGCACCTGTGGCCCTCTGGGGGTGCGGGGGAAGGAGTCCAGAGGAGCCATGTATGAATAACACAACTGAGAAAATAACTGGGGTCAGTAAACATTCGTAAGAAAAAGGTGGAGTCTTCACACCTAACTTTTGATCAGAACGGCAAAGCTGTAAGGAAGTGATCTTTGAGTTCTAGCTCCCAGAGTGACAGGCCTACCAAGCAAGTAGAAGAAGGATTGAGTCCCAGGCCCTGGTATGTTCTCAGTTGCAGCGTGGCTCCCCGCAGTTCTCTGGAGACACCGTCCATCTCCAGGGCTGTGTGCATCTTCCTGCACATTGTAACACCAGGTACCCCAGGTAGCCTGTGTCTTTTCTGTCTCTCTTTCTCTTCCAAAGTGTGTCTGTTCACTTTGAGGGGACAGGCGCTTCCCTCCAAGGCCTTGGTGTTTCTTCTGGACCCACACAGAATTTTGGGCTCTGTCTCCATCATGTGAGCCCTGTTGCCGTCATCTGTGTGCAATGGTTTTCTTGGCTATCCCTGTGAAGGTAGCTGCTGTTTTGGGATGCCATTGCTGTTCTTCTTGAACTTCACCCAGGCTGCACTGGGCATAGCAGATAGCAGCCTGGGCATTTCGTGCCTCGTATTTGTAGAGAAAAGCAACAAGCTCTGCATCCTAGAGACCTCGTCATGTGTTGCTGGTGTTTAAACATCACCCCCACGGCTAAGCTTTGCTAGGCAGCCCCAGATAGACGGTCTTGCTCTGCATGGAAGCAGCCCACAGGTGCTGAGGTTCTGTGTGGGGGTCAGGCATCAAGAATGGATGTTTCATTATGAGGTCACTGCACACTGTACATGAAGGATAGGAGACACATGGATGGCTGGAAAGATAAAGAAATGAATTCAGTGTCTTTTTCTGGGCTTTTAGAATTCAGCCCTTGTACTAAATAAACCTCACCTCACACTGGGCAGAGAGGGAAAGGTGACTCCTGAGTGAGAATGAGCACGGGTGGTGGAATGGCTAGGCATGTTATAGAAGGGGCTGGTGGAGCCTGAGGCTGAGCCTCTGCAGCTGAGCTGCTCCCTGGACTGGCCGACTGAGCCCAGGCAGTGAGGTGGGCAGTGGGTGGTGCAAGCCTCTGACCCCAAGAGGAAACCTAGATGTGTCTTAGAAAACAATAGTCTCTCTCACTGAGAGAGTCAGGTCTCTGTGCAGGGCTAGGGACTCTGGTGGGTCTGAACTCCCAGTTCAGGATCATTCCCTGAGGATGGTGGTGGTGGTAGTGGTGGGGTGGACAGCCTGGCAATTGATCACCTGCTGATGTCCTCTGCTTGCTTTTTCCTCTTTGAAGGACGGAGGCTGTACGTGTCCAGGAGATGTCGCCAAAGCCTTTGGTAAGGCCAGGTCCTGGTGCGGAGGGAGGGAAGGCTTGAGGGAGGGAACTCCTTGCAGCTCTGGAGCACAGGAGCCTGGATGGGGAGGGGGCACCTGTTGGGGACGTTCTGAGTCTGTCTGGAGTTTCCCTGAGTTTCAGCCTCAATTGGCTGAAATCCTGGCTTGGTTCTGCCCTGTGGCAGAGCAGGCCAGGTGCCCAGGAGATGGAATGAGGGTTAGCATCCTGCTAGCTAGGTTTAGGTGAAGTCAAGGCTTTTTAATCCTAGGTAAAAGAAGTCTGGGGGATCTGTGCAAGGGGACGGCACCAGGTCTGACCTGTAGCGATTACAGGGAGGGTCTTTTTGACTTACTGGAGAAAGCCCATGGAAGGGACAGGAGGAATCCCTGTGGCAGTTTCACAATAGGAGCTGAGGAGCCTGCTTCCCACTAGGGGGCAGCAGTGCCCTCTGCCTTCCTGTGGGACCTGGGTAGGGAGTGCGGGAAGTGGGCACTAGGAAGTCCGGCATCTCAACCTAACGGTAAAATAGGGCTGTGCTGGCCACTTAACTGCAAACCAAGTTTAGAAGTCATTTGGCTGCATGGCTGGGAGGTGGGTGGGGGGCTCCCAACTGTTCAGTGGGAACTCTAGGTGCTGGCAGGAGGCAGAAATAAAGTTCCTGTGTCCCTGTCCTTTTTGGATGCCAGCAAAAAAAGGGAAAAAAAAATTGGGGGTGGTGGGAAACTTGCTGTCTTAGGAATTCTGTATAAAAAATTTCTTTTAAACAAAAACCCTGATAGTGACAGAGAAAAACAGGCATTGTTTGTAGAACTCAGGGTTTTGTAGCAACCCAAAGAATGTCAAAAAATGAGACTTAATCTGTTCTAATCATAGATCTTAGCTGTGGAAGGCAACACATAGCTCCTTTATCTGTTCTGGGTTGCTGATTTTATAGCTGAGGGACCTGAGGCCCCAGGAGGGGAATGACAAGGTCATGGTCCGACAGTCAAGGGCAGGGCAGGGAGAACACAGGGGGAAGGGGCCATGTTAGGGGGACACTCTGATTAGGGAAGGGTACAAGACTGTTCCAAAACGAAAATAATTGAGCCACTTCAAAGCATTTTTAAGCATGTCCATGCTCCGTGTTGCTGTTGTAGACATCTGCTCAGCAAGTGCTCTGTTCCTGGGGTTGTGGTCAGCAGGGGTCCTGGCTGCACTCCAGTCACCATCTATCCCCTCCAAGGACCAAGACCAAGGAGCCAGCATTTGGGTTAGGACCCTAACCGGGAGGGGCTTCAGATATTGCTGTCGCCAGGGTCCAGCCCCACAGAGGACACATTTCTATAATGCTGCACTTTTAAAATGACTGGAGGGAAGGCGTCAGAACCACTTCTCAGAGGTTTTCCTCATTAAGATTTGCCAGACCTCCCTCATCCTTCATCCTAATTACTTACTACACCTGTATCTTGCTGTCACCTTTTCTACTATAAATGTAAACCTTTGGTAGGACTTACTCAGAAGTTGAAGTAGTAGTTTCTTAATACGTAATGAAGAGTCCTTCCTCATGGCTGTCTGTGAACAGGATAAGGAATGGTGACTCTGTTGTTTCTTCCATATATTCCTTTTGCTTTCTTACCAGCTATTCAGCATCTACCCTACCATGCACTGGGATAAACCCAGTCCTGTTCCAACATAGCTTCCAAAGTCAACTTTAATACCTTGTGTCCTCCGACCCTGTCCCGGAAATTTCATATTGAGTGACTAATGTGGCATATTATTTACTCTGGAAGTCTTTTTGTTTTACTGAGGCACAGCCTTGTTTTGTTGCCCTGGGTAGAGTGTACAGTGGTGTCATCATAGCTCGCTGTAACCTCAACTCCTGTGCTCAAGTGATCTTCCTGCTTTAGGCTCTGGGACTACAGGCATGCACCATGAAGCCCAGCTAATTTTTCTATTTTTAGTAGAGATGTGACCTTACTCTTGCTCAGGCTGGTCTCAAACTCCTGAGTTCAAGAGATCCTCCCACCTCGGCCTCCCAGAGTGCTCGGATTATAGGTGCAAGTCTACTATTCTTCATAATCGAGGTGCACAGTTTCACGTGACTCATACAATATAGAGTCTTCTCTTCTCTGTGCCCAGTCTCTTGTGTGTAAGAGGGTCAGTCTATTCTGAGGTCCTTTCATGACCTAGAAGGACAGAAGTTCAGAGTCCTGAGAGCTTACAGGCCTGATGCCTGATAGAAACTTGACGGAGAAGTCTCTGTACTAAGTACAAGATTAGACAATGCACTTTCTAAGGTGCTGCCCACTTTCAGGGTTTCTCTGCTTCTCTCTCTGCTCGGGAGGTGGTCACAGTCGGTTGTTGGTGACCATGTGAGTGTCCAGTATTGGCCACCAGTCCTTCAATAGGCTGCATTTGTTTTTCCCACGTCCTTGCCCCTGCATGCCATCTTTCTCCCTTTTCCTAGAAGGAGAGAGTTCAAGGCTTTCTCTTGCCTGTAGCTGGGGCGCTGGGGTTAGTCAGTTGGGGAAAGACTCACATCTTCCCGGAATCCATTTTCCCTGAGTTCTTTCAGCAGCCTCCTTTTGCCCTTTGGCATTTAGGTGCTGGAGCTGACTTTGTCATGCTGGGAGGGATGTTTTCGGGCCATACCGAATGTGCAGGAGAGCTGATTGAGAGGAACGGACGGAAGCTCAAACTCTTCTATGGAATGAGCTCTGAAACAGCCATGAAGAAGCACGCAGGAGGAGTCGCAGAGTACAGGTGAGGGGCTGGCCCCTGCGGCCACCGGCCAGGCCTCGTTTCTCCTGCTTCTTAAAGAGATAGCATGGGAGCAGGTCTGAGGATCAGTTCTGGGCATGTTAAAGTCCATGGGAAAGGAGCTCTTTTCAAAAAGCCCTGATTTTTATCCAGGTAGTATGTGCAGTGTTTGGGGAACCCCCCAAAGCAAGGACAGAGCAGAAGTGTTTGGGAATAGGCCAGAAATGTTATTAGGGATATATACAAGCAAGTACCAGTTCTGGAGGGATCAGGGACACCCCAGACTTCTGGGGGTAGGAAGGATTATCGCCTTTTCTGTTCGATAATAATGTTTGTGAATTCTATGAAATAATAAGAAATATACCTGTATATATTGGTCTCTGCCCCAGTTCCAGAGATGGAACTCCTAAACTCTTCTAGATAGGGGTGCTTGAAGAATCTTTCTTGCTAATGTTTGGTCTTGGACCCCGGTTCCGGAGCTTCTAGAGCCTTCAGCCTTTGCTGAGCTATCCATGTATATTCCCTGTTCTCTGGCCTGAGACAAATTCAGGCCACAAGGATTGGGTCGAGGAATGGATCTCCCATTGCACATGAAGCAGTGGGTGTAGTCTAGACCACCGCCCCAGGAAGAATGCCACATGTCACCTGCAGTAGCTCATACAGCTTCTCACCTGCCTCCACACTCTGGCAGCTGACACAGGCAGCATCTTCAGCCATTTAATGGTGTCACCTGCTGCAGATGTGGCACTCACTTCTGCTGGGATTTGTGTGTTTATTTATTTAATCCATGATCCCCAAAGCCATTTCTGCTGTACTTCCCATTTTAACCATGCATGTGTGGTTTGCAAATGTGTTGGCAGAAGGATATGCTCCTTACCTTGCCCTGTTCCATAGGGCCTGCTGTTGCTTCTCATCAGAGTTAGTGCTGATGAAAAGCTGTGCTAGGCAGACAGGACAGACCGTCTTGTCCTCAGTAAGAAGTCAGCTGGGAATAGGCTGATATCCTGGCTTCTCTAGGAAGCCCCAGGCTTCTCCCTCCAGTTTTCAGGCTCTGTCCCGGTGCTGGCATGAAAACCTAAGCCCTTCCTAGCTGATGACTTCTATTTCCTACTACTCATTCCACCCCTGGAAGCTCATTTTGAAGCCACGGGGTTCAGATGCATCATCTGAGGTTTGTACCAAGCTAGAGGTCAAATTTCAGAACTCCACTCAGTTTTATAGGTGGGAAGGTACAGGGGTTGAAGGCGCACTACAAAAATTCTCTTCTTTAATAGCTTTCTGGTGGACTGATGGCAATTCTCGTTCTTCCCAGCCTTTTTTCTAGGGAACCTCTATTAGGATGATATTATAGGATGGGGAAGGCAGGCTGGGAATGAGAGATGGGGCCTGCATCAATCAGAAATAAGAGGCATGCTCCTTCCAGCCTCCAGGTCCTCTTCCATGTGGTCCTAATGGAGGAGGTTGCACGGTTGGGCAGGGGGAGGGATTACTGCCGCGGTGCTCACCTGGACCTGTGGCCAGGAAGCTTAGTGCTGTATCAGCCACTATTGTCACCATCTGAGGACCGGTGCAGCGAATGAACGGGAATCACTGTGGTTGAGTGACAGCTAGGTACTTAGCCGGGAGTACATTTTTGCACTGGGGCTGTCACTTCTAAGCAAAATGGTAGATCGGGAAGGCCAGATCAGGCCAGGGGTACAAACAGAAGCCAAGGAGGAAAAAAAGATCAACTCCTGTGATTTTAGCAGGATTTAGACATAACAGGAAAAAAAAGATTCAGGAATATCAAGACTCAATTCTGGAAGTGGAGGCAAATCTCAGACAGGGGAGGGAAGTGCCGAAAGTATTAGAACCTTAATCCAGAGGAAGCTTGTGCCCTGCAGGCTGTGTGTCTGTCCCACCTGTGTATGTACCTCTCTCTCTCTGGCAGTTTGCAGCCTCATGACCATGGTCTCATCATGAAAAAGATTCCCTACTTCGACATTATATTTAATTACGGCATAGTTATTTATGCTTTGCTAGCTATCCCAATCATTAACTATTTTGTTCTCGTGCCGTCCCTGGGAGGCAGATCAAAATACCTTCATTATATGGATGAGCAGACTTAAGCATCAACAATAAATGACTTGTGAAGGGTGATATCACCAGTTAGCAGAGATCCGGTGATGAGAATCTGGATAATTTCCAGCAAACCCTGGGAAGGAAATGTCTTCAGAAAATGAAATGTCCATCATCGCAGCACATGTGCACAGATGCCTATCTCTGGTGATGGGTTGCCATGCCCTGCACTGTCCTTGGTAGGGCCAGTGACTTTGGCTTCCTGAGCTTGAAACTCTAAACCAGCTACTAGGCCAGCCCTGTATCCAGCCAATGATTTAATTAGCTAGATTTCACCTGGGGATAGTCTTGCACATTCAGCAGAGTTAACATCCTTTTGAAATTCTAAGTAATGAGCGTCTGATCAGCAATGCTATTTTTTCCAGTTGAAGAGAACAGCTAGAGAGAGCTCCATAATTTGTGTCCTTGCTACAGAGCGGCTGACCCTCAGATGAGGACTAGAGTGTGGCATAGCCTGCAGACTTACCTCTTTCCTGTAATAGTCTTTTTTTCTTATAACGCAGTCTGGACTGTACCCCCATTTTGCAGGAAGGGGAACTGATATGTGGAATGAAGCTGTGTTACTTGGCCCTGTGAAGAGAGGGGTAGGGGTTAGCAGGGACAGCTAGATGTTCCTTAGTGTCCTGCCGTGTGCCAGACCCGAGTTTCTTTCTGCTTTACGGAAAGCGTGAAAGATGCTTTCCAAAGCCCTGCGGTTTCCCATGCTAAGGCAGTTTTTGGTTCTACTGGGGTTCCCCACCTTGCTTAGACCTCCCACCAGGGGCAGGGGGGTGCCTGACAGAATGTGCCCCGGGAAGACTTGCAGGCTGTCAGAGCAGAACCTCCGCCTCTTGCTGGTACTTTCCACATAGCCTTGTAGGGGACAAGTTGTCCGTTTTACGTCCTCCTTTTCTGAGGAAGCTGGGGCGGCCGCAGGACCTTGTTGCCAAATCTGCTTTGCCCCAGTGGGTGTTTTGGGCTCTAGGTTATTTGGAGGTCAGTGCACATTCAGACTTGGACTAGAAAGGTGAGTTGGTTTCTGTTAGGGCGGAATGGAGGCACATCGCCAAAGAAAACGTCACAGTGCAAGATGGCACGGGTCTGCCACTCCTTTGCTTGTCACCAACCACGGCTTTCCTTTCCCTGTGTGCGGGGCTGCCAGCAGTGAGGCTGTGTCCTTTGGGTGGGAGGAACCTGTCGTTCTGAGAAGCTGGCACTTGACAAAGCCATGTAGGGATGGGGGTGTCTCACTGTCTGAGTGCCTCAGGGGCTGTGAAAAGTGCTACAGCTGGGTTCTTAAGGAGGAAGAAACTAGAAAAAAAGAAAACTTACTTTTTCTTCCAGAGCCTCTGAAGGTAAGACTGTGGAAGTACCTTACAGAGGAGATGTGGAAAACACCATTCTGGATATTCTGGGAGGACTGAGGTCTACCTGCACCTATGTGGGAGCCGCCAAACTCAAAGAGCTCAGCAGGAGGGCGACGTTCATCAGGGTGACCCAGCAGCACAGCACGCTGTTCAGCTAACCCCGAGGATGAGAGGATGTGACGTGACGTCTGCTCGGGTGGAAGCTCCCACACCTGCTTCTCCCATCTCCCTCCCCACCTGTCCCATCAGCTCCCGGCTGCTCCTGAATGGTGGAACCTTGCGCCCTTTCTCCTCCTGCACCTGGAGGCTTCAGGGCTCTCCCTCGTGCCTTCTTGGGGCCCAGAAGATGAGGCCAGCGGTCAGAGCCCAGCCACCCAGAACTCATAACCTCATGGTTAAAACCAGTATTTGCACCTTTTTCTTTCTGTTTTTCTTCTTCCCTCCTTTTCTTTTTCTTTCTTTTTTAAAAGAAAATGGTTTCACTTTAATATAATGCTATTATCTTAAGATTTGATTGAGTGCTAGAGTTTGCATTGGCAGGACCCAAGTTGTATGTGGTACTTAGGGACATGTTTTGCTTTCTTGGACAGGCCAGTGGCAAGCCACTCTGGCTGTTAGCAGACAAATCACTGTAGGAGGGGAGGGGAGGCTTGGGAGGTGCGGGAGACAAGCCAGGGTGGGAGCGACTGGCACCCTCCCTCCAGCTTTTGGTTACTGGAAAACAACACAAGCAATTGACTGGACATACGAACAGGAACTGTCCTCCCAGCTTATGCTCACAAGGTCACGGGGATGTGTTTTCACTGACTCTTTTATTACATGTGTTTTTGGGGAACAAGTCACCTCTCCAGTTTGCTACTGCTGGGGGAAAGCTAGCCCTGTCTTTTCCTTCCCTTCCCAGTCCTAGTATATCCATCTTTTAAGAGAGGATGGGCTCTCTTAAAGAAGTTATAAATTGTTTTGAAATTATCTATCAAGAAATTAGCAGGTGGAATACCACCGAAAAATGGCAAAACCTTTGACCAGTAGGATCCTAAAGGGCACTGGCTTAAAAGAAGAGTCAGAACTGTTCTGTGCCAAATGATCCAGGGAGGTGACACCGTCTGTCCACTATAGTGCCCTGAGACCCTGCTCACTATGGAGGCACGTGCTGCTTTGCCCCTGTTGCTTAAAGCTTTGGCAGACTAACTCTGTCTCCATAAACCAAAGGCCGGTCTCTTACAGTCCAGTATTTAGCTAAGATCTTCTAAGGCTCTGTTACTCTTTTGCCTTAGCAAGTTCACCTCTGCCCCCAACAGCAATGGGCCTGGGCACCTCACTTTGTAGTGTCCCTCAGACCAGCTATCCTAAGGGACCCCAAGGTGGAACAAACGGCCTTGCTGCTGACCCACTGGGCTTGCTGTGCCAGGGTGGGAGGGGAGGAAGAGCCAGGGAACTTGATGCCCTCTGCCTTGAGCTGCTCGGTGTGAGGTGAGTACCACTGCCACTAGACAGAACCGTTAGCATCTCTTAAAAACAGAAAGGGAAGGCAGATTCAGGCTGCTTCCCCAGACTTGCTCACAGCACGGGCACAATTGCCCAAACTACTCTGGAGGAGGACCTGGGGCAGTCCTTCTGACCTAATGGTCACCGTCTGATGTGTGTGTCAGGACCTCAACAATAATATTAAGTCCTGTGAGAGGGAGAGTCCTAGTCGGATGTCCCCCAAACACCTAACAAAGATCACGGAAGGAAAAAGTCCCCATTCCTCACTGGATAAAGTGAAAACTCAGAATTTAACCCGTGTTGTGGCCCTTCTCTGTGTGACCTTAAGGCTACAAGGACTTGAGGTGGGCATGGTAAAAACTTACCGTGCAATCCTTTTGAAGACAAACACAGGGGCAATCCCTGCTTATTGAGTTTCTAGCAAGTGTGAGCTATAGGAAACAAACATATTTTCTACCTTCAGACCACTAGCCAGTTTACGGCCAAACTGTAGAGGATATAATGGTTATGCCACATGAGCCCATGAAGCTGCCAAATGTTTATAAACCAACACCTCTTGTAGGAACTGCAGTATTCTGGTAGTAAATGTGACTATGAACTGAACAAGATACCAGATGTGGACACATGCCTTTTACCTTAAAATGTCATCCCAAGCACACACTACCCGCCACTGGCAAAAAAAAAAAAAAAAAGAATCGGGATGGGGAGGGAACATGTCATGTTGCTTCCCCTACCGTGGACCTTCCCAGGGAGAACTGAGTTCATAAAAGGGGTTAAATTAGGAAAGAAATTAGGACTCTTTCTCAGCCCTGATAAAAGGCAAAGACACATTTGCAATTGGCACTGTTATTTTATTAGTACGAGTATACTGAAACAATAAACTTGTACTGGTATACAGACAATTTATTTAAAACAATTTTGTTCAAATTTTGAATCAAACATTGTTTTATTATAATAATGAAATAATTTCTACCTAGAAAACCTGCAAGCACCATCAAAGAAAGGGACCATAAAATTCAATAAACAGACTCGAGTGTATCCTACAAATAGACACACCACGATTAGAAAATAGAATATGAATTCTTCCATTTTTTTTAATATTTGTTTTAAAAAAGCTAGTGCAAGTACAATATTTTACACTGGAATTACAGAGAGTATGCACGCATATGGAAAAAAGTTCTCCTGTCACCATAAAAGCTCTTAACTATGTATGCACTTAAAATTTTCTTTTCAATAAGGTGCAAAACATCATTCCTTCCCTAGTTCTCTGTACTGGCCATGTCAGTCTGGTAGCGCCCACAACCCAAGTCCTGGTGTCTGTTTTCCTATGGGAGGCATACAGATCACAAGTTTGGTGGATAACGATCCAAGAGTAAAACACCCAGTGGTATGAATCTCAAGAGATGACTCTGGGGCCAGGACCCCACTGCCTAGAAATTAGAGTTCTGTCTAATCCGAAGGCCACCACTAATACTGACAGGACTATATTAAAACCTCCTTTTAGTTGACACTAATTTGGGTTTACAGTTGAGCAGTGCAGGCTGGGGAGGAAGAAACCCGGCCGAAAAGGGCAGTATTCACAGAACTGGATGCACAGGTGTCAAGTTTAAGATTCACCGACTAAAGAATTTATCCCACTCCTGTACCAGATAATAACTTAAGCAGAGGTTCTCAACCTGTGGGTTGCGACCCACAGGAACTGTATTAAAGGGCCACGGCATTAGGAAGGCTGAGAACCACTGACTTAAAAAGAGTAGGTGGTCCATGTAAGAACCAGAGCAAACTTATGCACCGAGCTTCTTGGTTAACTGCTCTTTATCAACCACAGCTCTAAGCTAGTGTCACCTCAGACTTGGTTCTCTGGAGGACAGTATGTTATCTTGGTAAGGATTACTGTAAACAACGCTTCCAATGAAGGCCTTCAGATTGGCCACAGTAAAAACAGACAAGCTCACTGGCCATCCAGACGGCAAACAAACTAAAGAAAAAAAAATGTGGGTGAGTGGGTGACGTCTCCAATTTATCTGCAGTGGAAGACTTGAATCCTTTCAGATAAGAAAAGTTATGGAAATTCTTAGAGACTTATTGTATAGATACTACCTATTGGCCAAATGCACTTAAAATTTTAATACAGTTGAACCATTTCTATGCAAGTCATGGGGACATGAAAAACTGAAGCCACTATTCCTTACCGCCATTATACAGGTGAATGTTAGCTACCAGAACGATTGCATTTAACGAGAAGGGAGGGGATAAGATTCTGAATTTAAGAATTGTAGGTGGGGATTCTTAATATCCCCCATTGCTGTCCAGTTTCCACTGTCCAGCATAATTTTTGGACAAGAATACTATTTGGAGACATTACTCCACATTTATTTTGGCCTCCTTAAGGAAAAATCAAAACTAAAATAAAATGAGGCATTTAAATGGAGAACCCCTCCCTCATTTAAATGAGGTGAAAGAAGGCTAAACAATTTTTTTTTTTTTTGTCCCCATAATGATTCCTGTTTTATTGGTAGCTAGGATTCCTTGTTACAAACACTTCATGTTCGGGATTATATTCTTTGGGTTTATAGGAACAGGAAGTGCTAAAATGTCAAACATCATCTCTGAAATAAAAGAAGTTGCAATGGCTTAAGAGTTTAGTCTAAAAGAGTTCAGAGAAGTACTTTCAGCATAGGAATGAACAGTATTCTCAAATAGCAGAATACAGAGTTCCCCTCCCTCAGACAAGGGCTTTGTGTAACGAAAACAACATAAGCATAGGTATAGTTTAAGAGCCTTTTACGTAGTAAATCTTCTAGGCCATAACCATATAAATCTGATCATTTAGACATGACAAATTTCTATATACAAAAAAACATGTAACTTTCAACCCTTATCTGCTTTTTTTGTTTTTTTTTTTTTTACAAAGTATGAAACTCGTTGTTTCAACAGATCCCTATCTTTCGAACACTGAATGAATCATTTCGACATTCATTTTTCTTTTGTGCAATTTTTAAAAACATTACCTGTACTCCTCAAAGTGAGCGCTTCAAAATTATTTTTCTTCAGCTTCTCAAATTAGGTGTACATTAAAAAAAAAAAATTCCCACAAGGTATAGTGCTACAAGGAAAGATCCTATCAGTAAGGTAACATATTTGAAGCGAGGTCATCTATGTAAAAGAAATCTCAGCTCCGGAGTAGAGGTGTGCAAGTTGTTTGGAGTTTCCCTATCAACAGAAACACAACACTGTCCGTGGAGAAGGGAGGAAACCGACCCAACACGAGAGCATATGCATGTGCTTTATAAAAAAGTATATTCTCTGTATATTTATTACTTGATGTGTTCTTAAATTCTCTATTTCAGAAATTCTGGGTTAAAAACACAAGGGTGGAGGCAAAGGCCTCCACTCCACTTAAACAAAAACAAAAATAAAAACAAAAAAGCATGATTCGCTTTCCTTTCATTATCACCACCGAAGAAACGGGATTGGGCCGTGGCGTCTGCCGGCCCGGTTTTCACCTGGTCTCATCGGGGGTGACTGGAGATTGAAGTGCGAAGGGGTTCAGAAGAGAACAGACCAGTTTGTTGAGCTGCTTGCAGTTCATGAGACAGTAGCCATGACAACCAACACAGCTCAAAAAGCCTGGCCTTGGGTCCCAAGAGCTCTGCTTCCTCACCCACATCTGAAATAGCATGGCATTAGTGTCTTCAAAAGCATTTTGAGACTGTTCTCTGTATGAAAGAAATAGGTTTCCTTAGTAGTCACAGATGTTACAGGGTTATTGTCAATTGTTTCCTTAAACAAAACAAAACAAAGAAAATCCAAAGCTACAACAATAAAAATAAATTTTGGCAACATATTTCAGTAAAGATCAAACTATGTGCAAAGAGTGGATTTTCTGATTACTAGGAGCTACTGTTCGTCTTGAACATGCAGCATTATATTGCAATCTATGCAGTATCTAAGGAGTAATCCACAAGATGCAGGAAATCCAAACATTCCTTAATATTGTACAACCCTACTCCAGAGCAGTCAAAGTGCTGCTTCTGGACACATCAGTGTACCACACACACACCGGCCCCGTCCCTGAGTAAGAGGTGTGAAAGGTTCCGCAGAGTTCCTTAAAGGGGGAGAAGGAAGGATGCTGCCACTTCCTGTGGGGGGGAAAACCCGACACACTCACCTAACAGAAAACATCGAGGGTCACGATTCAGAGTTAGAAACGGGATCGACAACAAACAGGAAAATCAAATCATCCCAAACCCAACCGCGTGAGTTAGGGAAAACGAAAACTTGACTGACATAGAAAATTATCCTAAAAGTCCAAATGAAAATGCAATTTGGATTTCCACTCTAAAAGATTTGAGGTAAGTGGCATCCACCTCTGAATCCCTCCCTCCCCCACCCCCCCATCCCAATGTGGCCCAGACAAACTGAAATAATTCTTAAGTTAAAACATTCTAAGGAACAGTCATTTTATATATTTAGAAATCCCTATAAAGAGAGGTTCTTGCTTGTTGGTTTCTTATTAATAATAATATTATTTTTTTTTCTTTCGCCCTGACTAATTTCTTGGTGATTGTGTTCCGTTGTAAACGCAAAAGGCCTGCTGTTATTAGTTTAAAAATGGAAAACAGGAAAGAAAGAAGAACAAAAGACGGCTGTCGGTAAATATTGCCAAGTGGACACAGTACAGAGGCACGTGGCTGATCCTTGTATGCTGCACGGCACCGAAGGCCTTCTACCCCTGTCATCGTTACGTCTGCTGCACAGAAGCGGTGACAAAGGCTTGCCAGCGTCTGCAAACGAGAGGAGGCTCCTGCCCCCTGTGCGGTCTTCCTGTTTGAAGAGGAAGCTGCCACGAGAGTGGTTGACCGTGGTTGGCAGGTGGTCCCCTTCACAGCCCCTGGGCAGCACGCTCAGAACGCACACACACACAGGCTACACTTCCTGCCCACGAACGGCAGCAGGGCTCAAAGTCTCAAGGACACGGACCCTGAGGAGGGCCCTGTGCAGAAAGGACCGTGGAAAATGGGTTGACACCAGGCTACATTGCTCCAGAGTGTGTCTTAGAAATGAATCTGCCTCCTTCCTCTCCAGACTCCACATCCACTATTCCGTGTGGTGACAGGGGGCACTGCGGCTCTTCCCCTAGGTCTCCTCGGCTGGCTTTTTCTGCAAGATGGTGACAGACACTCCTGAAGGCTCCCCGCCCCAGCACTCAGCATCCGCAGTAGGGGAAAGGCACGAGGCTCTCCCCATCCTGGCTCCTTCCCGCCAGCCCTGCTCTGGCCAGAACAGGGAACAGCAACCAAACAAGGAAAAAGCCAAAAGGGAATGAGCTTTAACTATATAGCACACCGGTCAGACTCTATTGGCACAGAAAGTATTGCACATGCTAAAAGAGCAAGAGAATGAAATGGGACAAATGTTTAGAAAGAACCAATTATTTTATAATTCCTATACCTGAAATAGAACCACAAAAATGATGATGATGTTCCTATTGCTCCAGACCATGTGTGTTTTCTCATTTTAGTGTTGGTTCAATGGATCCAGCCAGTTCAATACTCGAAGTAAGCCAACAAGGTGGTGTGTGTGTGTGTGTTTGTGTGTGTTGAGTCCACGTGAGTTGTAAATAGTGGTAGTAATGAAAACAAAGTCTGTGTGGCAGCCCCGTATTTCTCTTACCATCAAAGGTTAAAACACAAAAAGAAAAACAAAACCTAATAATTGCAAGTGCCCTGAGCAGAAGATATGGAAGATTAAGCAAGTTCTCTGAACAGAAACGTTTAAAAAAGACAGCACTAAATAAAGCAGTATGACCGCAAGACGGAGCCCGCCCAGCTCTCTGCAAGCATGCTGAGAGGGTAATGAAATCCAAGGGGAGTCAAGGAACAATTCCAGCTATCCTAAACCAGTTCACACGTTTTTGGTACACCCCAGAAAATGGTTTATAAACATCTTTAGCCCTGGAGAGAGCTAGATGCAAAGGAATACTAGACAGCCAAAATGTGAATGGATACCAGATTTTTTTTTTTTTTAATTTGTGAAATGGAAGAGGTACTATTTTCCATGGTAGAAGAAGAATTAGATAAGCATTTGTTCAGGTTAGTTGCGGCCATCCAAGTAAGAGTCTTTAAAAATTTCTCCCTACTTATAAAACTTTATTTTAAAGCACTTTAAGATGCACTCAAAACCCACAAATGATATTTCAGATCTCTGGGAAGGAAAGGTTTTAAACTATGAAATACCCTTTCTGGGTTTGTACCAAACATTAAATCTTGATTTTGAAAAGAAAAAAAAAAAGTCATTCTGAAAGTAACATTAGTAACAACAATGATAAAATATTTGTTTTTTTTTTAAAAAAAACTTGCTCACATATAAAATGTCTTCATGGAAAACTCTCTCAATGAATCTGAAGAAAATTCTCAGAGTTGTCCTGCTAAGACCTGGCTTTTTGTGAAAGATGTGGTAGAAAGGCCAAAATGAATTTTGAAAGGAACAGAACCTTAGAAAATGGCCTAGAGTGTAGGCAGGTTAGAAAGTAATTTTGCTACATTGATTTATGCTCGTTCAGTCCCCCAAACCTTTCCCACAATGTTATTGGATAAAAACTGCAGGAATATCACACAAATGACAAACTCAAGATGTGCAAATCGCAAGGTTCTTTAAAAGTTCATCTTAAAAAGAAAAACACTGGACAAAAATGAGTATTCTTTTTTCTCCATTCCTTTTCTCTCAGTTTCTCTGCCAACTCCGCATATGCCTTTAACTCTTTCTCAGACATCAAAGTGAAAAGTGCCTCCCGTCAGGTAGTACTTGGTGGTCATTTATTGTCACATACTAGTTCATAATTCACATTCATCCCTTTAAACCACATTGAAACTTTCAATACCTTGCTCGTGAGCAACTCTGCAGAGCTGAAATGTAGTTACAGTGTTGAAAAAAAAAAAAAAAAAAAAAAAAGAAAGCAACTTAGTTTTGTTGTTGTTTTTTCTTCCCAAAGAGTTTAAAGTGAGCTACAGTACTTGTTGAATGATAGACCAAGATGCTTGGTAATAAAGTGTGAACAGCATTTTAAGTGCTTAGAGATAGTAATATATGCTCATCTTCAACATCTAATTCCTCGTGTCACACTGGATTCTGAAAAAAGTGGCACCCGAGTTGTCCATAGTCATGAACTATAAACAGTACTAGAGTTAAAAGACAAAAAGATTTTGCAAACTCGACTCGCAGAGCTGCTGCTGCTCTCACGGAAGGGCAGTTTGCATCTACCTCTTGGGAGCGAAGTCAATGCAAGAACCTGATTGGTTTTCCTAACACTGCACAGAGACCAGCGTGGGTGTTCATTCTCCACCCCCCAAGCTCCGCCCCCCCACGTGGAGTGACGTGAGTGGTGGCTTCCCCGTCTACTTGACACCCTGGTGACACCCCTGCACTAGTAAAGCAGAAATGAATCCCACGTGTGGCAGTTGCTCTTTAAAAAAAAAAAATATTATCAGTGCAGTCAGGCCCCATAGGGGGAAATATATATCTATACGATTAAAAGTTGCTTTTATTGTAAAATAGGTTGGAGAGAAAAAATGCTCTTTTAAACGGTTAGCTTTCCATCCGCCGCCTGATACCTCTCTACAATGCCCTGAAGTGGGAACCCCAGGAGGACACTGGACCCCAATCCCATGCTGACAGCACGGGAGGGAGGCAGAGAAAAGGGGGCTCTCACTCGCTGCCGCGGCACCCACGCACCCCTGCAGTCGCCTCCTCACCCCACTTTCTCTTGATGCTGGTGGCAGGTCAGCGCCCACTGCGTGCTTCTGTGCCACTAGGGAAGACAGAAGCGAGGAAGCCACGTGCCTTCTTCCCTCCCGGGATGCCTGGAGCCCCGACTGTCCCCGCTCTGGCCCTCCACCCGCCCCTCACTGTCAGACACTCCTGGAAAAAGCATATGCACCTGTCTCCTGTGACACGCCTGCTGTAACTCTAATGACAAGGTTAGAACAGAAACCTAAAATCAGGATAACATGTAAATACTGTGTTATTTAGTCTACAGTACAGTAATCTGGATACAAAGGGTAAGGGAGAGCCACGATTCCTTTCCCCCACGCTGCCTCTACTTGCCTACGTTAGACCGGCCTTCAATGCAAATCTTAACCTCCTGAGGAATTAGAGAAGGCTTAGGAAGAGTCAAAGGCGGCTCGTCTTCGGACTTCTCCAGTTTGCGGCTCTCCGGCGCCGACCACCTCCTCTTCCTCGTGGCCGCCGGCTTGCTGGGTTCTATTTTGGTGAGGAAGGGCGCTGCAGGCAATCCTATTTTTTCCGGAAACTTCAGTTCACCGTTCTCAGAGAGCATCTGGGCACTTCCCTGATTGATTCCGTTTTCCTGCTCGGCGCACCTGTGTCTGCTGCCCGCCAGGCCGTCGGTCTTGGCGTGCTTCAGCAGGACGCTGGCAGGATCCGCGGGCGGGCCCTTCTTAACAGAGCCGTTCCTCAGGTTCTTGAGGGTCAGCGAGATGCAGACGTCCCCAACTGAGAGTTTGGAACACGGCAAATCAAAGAGCTGGCTGGTTCTCTCTGGACAGCACGACGACCAGCCCTGTCCAAACACAAAAAAAGGATACTCTACCAAAACTTCAACGCTGACCTGCGGAAACAGTGAGAGACAGAGAGAGGCAGAAGGGAGGAAACAAATGAAAACATTTTATTCTGGTTTTATTTTAAACACACACACAGGCTGAACAGGAGGGGTAAAAAAGGACTTAGTTTAGAAACTCCTCCTCCCCCAGCAACACGGGAGAAGTGAAGCTCTTAACTTTCTGTCCTGTCTCTACTTACCATATACAGATGCTGGGCAGAAGCCAGGGAAGGAACTTTCCAGTGTAAAAGGCCATTCAGTATTCAAAGTATTCTGAGTATCAGCTCTACCGTTTCTATTCAAACAAGGCCGTCAACCCCCAGCAAAGACAAAACACCTACTTAGCGTTTAGCACCAAGTTAGGTTCTGCAAGGTGACTTAGAAGCCCACTGTGGTTTTGCATTTTACCAGCTCCCTGGACAAGTGCTGTTACCACGTATGGCAGGACACAATATGGACCAGAGAGAGGTTGTATATGAGCTCCACTAGGCCGGCATGTGTTTAATCACTGTATTCCAAGTCTCTAAAAGGGTACGTGGCATATGGTGGGAGTTTATTTACTGGATGAATAAACGTGTCCTGGGAGCCTGAAGGATGACGGGCAGGATTTGAAGAGGCTCGGGGGCAGGAGGCTGCTGCAGAAAGGTAAAACACTGAGGGCTCCAGTGCTCGGCTTAGCCCCAGGTTTTCAAATTAGTCCCCGCGAATAATAAAAGCGGGTGAAGCCCAGTATACTCTCAACAGCTGCCATTTTCTCCATCCACTGTGTGTTATGCATCTAGGATAAAGAAATCAACTAAAAAGACAGTCCTGGTCCCACAGGAATTCATAATCAAGTGAACAAAAAAAGGCCCATAGACAAGAATTGCCAATCACTTATGGGTTATGGGGCTCCATACCCTATAAAGTTACTGGAGGGCACTTTGGAGAAGAAGATAAAGAAAGGAGTCTTCCCGGAAGAGGATACGCTGTACTGAGATTTACACAATAACAGGGGTATAGTGGAGATGTGGTTGCAAGGAAAAGACATTTCTGAAGTCGGGACAGGTGGATAAAGGCAAGGAGATGGTGTGTGCAGGACTCTGCAAACAGTCCAGCCAAAGGCTTCCTACTGCCATTAAGTTAGGCTGAAATGCTCTAGAGGTTTTTATAGTTTAACTCTCATGGAAATTGAATTTTTCCAACTTTATATTAAAAAAAGAGAACAATGAAGTAGTTTAAAAAGTCAATTTTCAAGGCCCTTCTAGGCAATTTAAACCAACCCTCCTGCTGAGGATAACTAAACACTCTGAACACAAAAATATAAGCAAATAACATAACAAAACCCCGGACAAAATGTTAACAATTATTTTTCTTATGGTAGTGGACAGAAAATAAGATAGTAAAAATTACTAGGTTGAATCAGGAAAGGATCTGAACCTGGTATTTGAGGCCTATTGTCACCCTAGGGCATCAGTATGTTTCCAAGTGGAGCAGTTGTGAAATCAAGTGTGCTTATGATAGTCTTGAGAGTATGGAGCACAAGAAATGGAGTTCAGGGTACACCAAGGCAGGGGAATCTCTGGTGAACCCCGCTTATTTGGGCTGTGACCACAAAGCATTGGCACTATACCATACAAGTAATGGTGAACCAGAAGCAGACAGGGCTTTCTAGGACTGAAGATCATTTTGAATCATCTCAGGCCCTAAAGTTGGATTAAGGTCTCCAATTATGTCCACAAACAATTCTGCAAATAAAAGGCTAGCGTTTAATTTAAAAGTGGGAAGGGGCGCGAGGAGACCAGGTAACGTGAATAAAAACTAACAAAAAACCTCCATGAGATAATAAAAATACACACACAGGGGCTTCTGATATACAGTTGTCAGTATAGACTTTGACTGTGCTTACAATATTAAAGAAGATTGAAGACAAGCTTGAGGATTCTGAGAGAGAACTAGAATTTATTTTTTAAATGATCCATAAAAGTTATAGAATTCAAAAAACACACCCAGTGAAATCAAGAATGCAATGGATTTTCCAACTGAACAGACATGGTTTAAGAGAAAATTAGTGAATCGGATTTTCTAATTAGAGCTCTAGAAAAAAACTATGTAATATGAACACAGACACAAAAAGATGGATAAGACTAAAGAGAGGTTAAGAGACTTGATACATTGAGATCTACCAGATACATAATTTGGAAGAAGAAAAAGAGAGAGATAATGGGGCAGAAGTAATACTTGAAGAGGTAATGGCTAAGAATTTTCCCTAACTAATGAGAGATATAAGCTATGGATTCAAGAAAATCTAACCCCAAGTAGGAAAAATAAAATGAAATTCCTCACTGGGTAGGTCATAGTTAAATTGCTACAAGTTGAAGGCATGCTGTAAGCCAAAGGAAGGAGAAAATATCTTTAAAACCTCCAGAACAAAATATATGCATTACCTCCAAATAAGCAACAATTAAAGCCATAGTTTATGTCTCATCAAAAATAATGGAAGCTAGAAGAAAATGGAATATCATTAAAGTGCTAAAGAAAAAGAATTTCCAATCAAAAATTTTCTCTGTAGCAAAAAGATTCTTCAAGTATGAAGGCAAGATAAAGACATGCTGAAGTGGCAATTAAGAGAATTCTGTCAGATCTACATGATGCAAAATACTAAAGAGTATTCTTTAGGTAGAAAAAATGAATCCAGATAAGTTTGTGGATGAAGGGTGTGAAGAGCAATGAAAATGGTAGATGTGCGGGTAGGTTAAAATGAATAACGGCTATCTACAATAATATTTAAAATGTTCTGTTGAGGCTCGGCCCCTGTGGCTCAACGGGCTAAGGCGCCAGCCACGTACACCTGAGCTGGCGGGTTCAAATCCAGCCCGGACCCGCCAAACAACAATGACGGCTGCAACCAAAAAATGGCCGGGCGTTGTGGCGGGCGCCTGTAGTCCCAGCTACTTGGGAGGTGGAGGCAGGAGACTCGCTTGAGCCCAGGAATTAGAGATTGCTGTGAGCTGTGATGCCA
>CAUYRH010031620.1:0-37448 GCA_963574655.1 Perodicticus potto
TGTACCAGAATGTTTATTGCTAAGTCGTGGATTAGCCCAAGCTTCCCAATTCATAATTGCTAAGTCATGGAAGAAGCCCAAGCGCCCATTGATCCACGAATGGATTAATAAATTGTGGTACATGTATACCATGGAATATTATGCAGCCTTTAAGAAAGATAGAGACTTTACCTCTTTCATGTTTACATGGATGGAGTTGGAACATATTCTTCTCAGCAAAGTATCTCAAGAATGGAAGAAAAAGAATCCAATGTACTCAGCCCTACTATAAAGCTAATTTATAGCTTTCATATGAAGGCTATAACCCAATTATAGCACAAGAATATGGGGAAAGTGGCAAGGAAGGGGAGGGGAGGGGGGAGGTTGGATGGAGGGATGGCAATTGGTGGAGCCACATCTACAGTGCATCTTAGAAGGGTACAGGAGAAACTTACTAAATGCAGGATATAAATGTCTTCATACAATAACTAAGAAAATGCCATGAAGGCCATGTTAACCAGTTTGATGAAAATATTTCAGATTCTATATGAAACCAGCACATTGTACCCCTTGATTACACTAATGTACACAGCTATGATTTAATTTAAAAAAAAAAAGTAGTTCATCTAGACAATGGGTTACCACTCAGAGCTAAAAAAGAAATGAGCTATCGAGCCAAGACAAGACATGGAAGAAATTTAAATGTGTATTACTAAGCGAAAGAAGTCAAGTTGAAAAGACTACAACCAGTACCCCATGATTCCAACTATATGACATTATAGAAAATGCAAAACTATAAATAAAAACGTAAAAAGATCAGGGGTTCCCAGGGATTAGAAAGGAGAAAGGGAGGAAAAGGCAGAACACATGATTTTTAGAGCAGGGAAACTGTTCTGTAAGACACGGAAAAGGTACATGTTATTATCCTTTTTCAAAAGCCATCAAATAGGCAACACCAAGAGTGAACACCTGTGTAAACTATGGGCTTTTAGAGATGATGATGTGCTGATGTAGGTTCATCAATTATAACAAATGTACCACTTTGGTACAGAATGTTGATAGTAGAGAAGGTTATACATGTGTGGTCAGGGAGTATATAAGAACTCTACTTTCAGCTCAATTTTGCTGTGAACCTATAATTGCTCTAAAAATTAAAAGTCTCAGAAGCCAGGTGTGGTGTCTCACAACTGTAATCCCAGCACTTTGGGCAGCCAAGGTGAGAGAACAGTGTGAGGTGTGGCTTTTAAGACTAGCCTGAAAACAAGGGGCAAGGGAAGGGAGGAGAGGGGGGAAGATGGGTGGAGGGAGGGTTATTGGTGGGACCACACCTACGGTGCATCTTAGAAGGGTACAGGTGAAACTTACTAAATGCAGAATATAAAGGTCTTAACACAATAACTAAGAAAATGCCATGAAGGTTATGTTGAACAGTTTGATGAAAGTATTTCAGATTGTATATAAAACCAGAACATTATACCCCATGACTGCATTAATGTACACAGCTATGATTTAATAAAAAAAATTAAAAAATAAAATAAATAAAAAGACTAGCCTGAGAACAGAGCAAGACCCTGTCTCTACAAAAAGTAAAAAAAATTAGTTGGCTATGGTGGCACATGCTGTAGTTCCAGTCATTTGGGAGATTGAGGTGGGAGGATCATTTGAGTCCAAAAGCTGGAGGCTACAGTGAGCAATAATTACACTATTGTACTCTAGCCTGGGCATCTGAGATCTTGTCTCAAAAAAAAAAAAAAAAAATTCATTAAGTAAATAAAATTTTTAAGTTGCCAATAAAAGAACTTATGAAAGATATGAATATACTTAATGTCACTGAATTACACACTTTCATAATGATTAAAATTATTACTTGTATGTTATATATCTTAACATAATATTTAAAAAGCTATAAAAGAAGTCTAGCAATTTTAGGAACTAAGAAAGTATCCATTCAAGATGTCTGTCTCCTCTCTACCTCTTCTTAAATTACCTATCCTTTTTCCTTTCCTTTGAATTCTCATTTTATAATAACATGATCATTTAAAAATGCATGTCCTTCAAAGCAGTATTTTTCCTACTTCCTCCTGACTTAGATCTGCTATAGCAGTGCTAATGCAAAATATGGTCCTTAAGCACCAGCATCACTTGAGAACTTGTGAGAACTACAGAATTTTGATCCACCCTTGAACTTCTTAATCAGAATCTGCCTAACAATATCTGCGTGTAACTCACATGCATGATAAAGTGACAGTGCGTGGAAGTGCTCTAGAAGACAGCTCTTGTGCACCCCTTCTAATTCTCTATGTTCCTGGTAAGAGGCATGAATCCCAGGAATAAAGGGAACAAGATAACTCAAAAGCTGAATAGGCGGACCCAGTTTTTGTAAAAGGAGAAGGGGTAGGGATACAGAAGTGTAAAACTGAATTTAAAAGTCTGTCAAGTATGTAGTTGGGAAAAGAGAAATAACCATGAGAAAATTCAGTGATACAAAAAGCCAAAATGGGATAAGCCATTTATTCTGTATTATTTAGGAAATAAGTGAAATGGGAAAGCAGACGAATACTTACGAAAAAGAAACAGATTGATAGATCCGGAAACTAGGGAGAAAGAACACTAGGAAGTGTTTACTAATGAGAAAAGTGATGCTCTACAGTAATTTTCCTAATATGAGTTCTTCCTATTTTGAGCAAAATATTTCTGAACTCTTTCACACTGAAAAGATGTAAGACTATGTTTTTAAAATATCAATGGCAATCTCCAAATTACATTTATACACAAAAAGTACAGTCTTTATAGAGAATATCCAGATTATAATGAGAATAGTTAGCTTCCTCATTTTATAGGAAGCAAAACTAAAAAAATGACCAGAGACACTAGAAAGCAATGAGAAGAACACTCCTTCAGTTTTAGCATCGTATTATTAAAATAATAAATTAGCACTGGCATTTTATATACTAGCAATGGATAAAAACTTTTCATTTACTTTGTCCTGAAGCAAAAAACATTGCTAATTGTACTTCTTCTGGAAACTCTAAAAGGTGATATTCTCTATAGCAGTCAAGGATCCAAAGTCTGACCATAGACCAGATGGGTATGAATTTTGGCTTTGCCCTTTATTTACATACTGTGCTTAGGACCTTAACGTCTCTGTGGTGAATTCTGCCTACTTTACCTGGCTGTTTATGAGGATTAACTGGGATAAACTGATTAGGAAAAAGCCTGGCACATAGCACATAAAAACTCAAAAGTGATGTTTTTTTTATAATGTGAAATGTTTTTAAAGTATTTCTTAAAATAGGATCTTCCAAGTATGAAGAACTACCCTATCTTAATATAACTGGAATTACACTCATGTGTCATATAAGGAAGTTTCAGTCAACAACATAAGATAGTGGTCCTCTAAGATTATAACTGACCTGAAAAATTCCTAATGCTTAGTGACACTATAACCATCATAAGGTCATAGTGCAACATATTACTCACCCATTGTGGTGATACTGGTGTAAATAAACCTACTACTGCCTGCCAGGCCTATAAAAGTAGCTACATAATACTTGATAATGGGCTCAGCGTCTGTAGCTCAGCGGCCAGGGCGCCAGCCACATACACCAGAGCTGGCGGGTTTGAATCCAGCTTGCACCTGCCAAACAACGACAACTACAACCAAAAAAAAAAAAAGAAAAAAAAATAGCTGGGCATTGTGGTGGGCACCTGTAGTCCCTGCTACTTGGGAGGCTGAGGTAAGAGAATCGCTTAAGCCTAAGAGTCTGAAGTTGCTGTGAGCTGTGACGCCACAGCATTCTACCCAGGGCGACAGCTTGAGACTGTCTCAATAAAAAAAAACAAAACTTGATAATGACAATAAACAACTATGTTACTGGTTTATGTACTCCTGCACTCTATTATTTTTAGAGTATACACCCTCCACTTATAACTGTAAAATATCCTCAGACAGATCCTTCATGAGAAGGCATTGTTATCTCGGGAAATGAAGCTCTATGCAACTTGTCTTAATGCCCTTGAAGACATTCCAGTGGGACAAGGTGTGGATGGAAGACTGTGACACTGACGATCCTGACTCTGTGTAGGCCTAGGCTAATGTGGGTGTTTCTTAGTTTTTAACAAAAAAGCTTAAAAAGTAAAAATAAATAAATATATAATTTTTTAAAGTAGAAAAAACTTAGAGTAAAGGTATAAAGAAAGAAAACAATTTTGTACAGTTGTACACTTTATGTTTAAGCTAAGTGTTATAACAAAAGAGCTAAAAGTTAAAAAATTAAAAGTTTACAAAGTAAAAATGTAATAGTCAGCTAAGGTTAATTTATTACTGAACAAAGAAAAATTAATGAGTTTAGTGTAGCCTAAGTGTACAGCATTTATAAAGTCTACAGTAGCATACAGTAATGTCCCAGGCCTTCACATTCACTCACCACTTGCTCACTGACTTACTTAGAGGAACTTCTAGTCCTGAAACATACATTCATGTTAAGTGCCCTATGCAGGCGTAACCTTTTCTTTTAGACCGCATTTTTACAGTATTTTCTATATTTAGATATGTTTAGACACACAAATAATAACCATTGTGTTACAACTCTCTACAGTATTCAGTACAGTTAATATGCTGTACAGGTTTGTAGCCTAGGAGCAAGAGCTTTGTATACCATATAAGCCATATAAGGTGTGCAGTATATTATTCAGGTTTGTGGGTTTGTGTACACTATATGATGTTCAAACAATGACAAAATCACCTAATGATTGCTCAGAATGTATCTCTTCCCTTAAGTGACACATGACTATATACTGTATGATTCCATTCATATAACATTTTAGAAAATGCACACCAACCTACAGCAACAGAAAGCAGATTAGCTGCAGCTTAGGGAAGGAACAAGGGAGAGGAAGGATACAAGAATTACAAAAGGGAACTAAGAAAATTTGGGGAGTTCATTATCTAGATTATCATTACGGTCTCCTAAGTACATGCATAAGTCAAAACTTTTCCAATTGTGCAATTTATTATGTGTCAATTATATTTTAATAAAGTCTCAAAAAGCCATTTAATCAAATAGCATTTACTATTCCAACTAAAGGCAGTACTTATATGCTAGAAAATGCTCCTTGTTTTCTACCATTTATTAACAAAAATAAATGATTTAACTTAGTAATATTAGATATAAAACTTAAAATGTGTACTAGAGCACAGTACATTGCTTTTCAAAACTCTTTCTGGAAATATGCAAGCAAGAATCTTGAACACTAATGGATTAAAGCAAATTCAGAGAAGCTCAGGTAGACAAGAGAGCTTTGCTATCTTCTCTCAACATACAACAATCCTGTATCTGACTTAAACAATGTCAGGACAGAAATCGGTGTGTTGCTTTCTTAACGCCTGTATCATTACTAAATATAATCTACAACTATAAAATAGTAAATATGAAATAAAAAGTAAATGAGCTGGGTTATCAGATATTTGTAATTTGCCTATGTCAACACCAAAAATTTCTCCACAGAAACCATTTCCTATGGTGGCAAAGTTCCAGGCATAGGGTTCTCAAACCCTAATTCAGCAGTTGGAATTAACTATCCTCTCTTTCTTCTGCATCATCGTTTACCCACCTCCTGGATCACTGCCCTCAGCAGAGACATGCTATAATTTCATCCATCTTGAAAAGAAAACAACAACAACAACAATAACAAAAACTTCTCTTGGTCCCACTTTCCCTCCAGCCACCTCTCCCCTGATTTCTATTTTGTTTTATGGCAAAATTTCTTGAACAAGTTATCTGATTTCTCTCCTCCAGTTCTCATTAAAATCTGTCCCTTCAGGCTTTCATTCCCAGCATTATACCAAACCACCTCACCAAAGTCAGTTATCTGCTCTACCAATGGTTTATATTCTCAGGCTTCTTCTTACTGAACCTACCAACATCTGACACAGTTGTTCACTCCTTGAAACACTTTCTTAATTTGTCTTCCAGGACATCTCAAGCTCTTGGCTTTCCTCCTACCTCCGTCTCAGTTTCCTTTGCTGGTACACCTTCTACTTATCTTCTGTACCTCTAAATCTCTGAGTACTCCAGGACTTAGTCCTTGGAACTTTACTCTTATTTTCATCTATATTAATCTCAATAGTAATCTCACTCATATTAAGTTCCTTTGAGGTGAGGTGCACCCGTATCTAACTTATATGCTTCACTGTTATCCTCAAATAGTTAATTACAGATAATTCTACTATTATTTGGTAAGGTAGCTGCAAACAAAAAACAGATTCAAATAGAACAAAATAATTAAAAATAAGTAACTTAATTTTTAATAGTCACCACCTTTCTTTTAGTTTAAATTCAATGTCACTGATGATAACCAAAACAAATACTTACTAGTTATTCCAGGCATTGATTATATTGGAAACATCCAAATACCACACTGAATATTTCATAAAAAGGTGTAAATCAGGCATAAAATTTATGTAAAGGCATAAAATTTAACAGCAGCACCTTACATTCATAGGGACTTGTTTCAAAAGCCATTTTGAAACAATTATCTCTTTACCTAAAAGATTTCATAAAGATAACTGAATAAATACTATTTAACTAGCATTTTCTGGTCTTAACATGACCTCCCACATAATAGTTAATAATGAATGAATTTAATGAAATTAAAATTAGTTGGAGAACTCATAAAGCCATCCCTACCATAAAGAATACATATTCAAACTCGTGTTCAACTGGTAACAGGTCATTAATGTCATCTTTCTATATTTAGTATAGCATTAGAAAAAATTTACATTTTCTGATGAATGAAAAACCAATTTCTTTATGTACAAATCTATTAAGAGGCATGCTCTATTTCATTTTCTTCTGTGACAATGAAAATGATAATTTTTATATTAACACTGACCTACTGTATATGAGGTACAAAGTTGTAGACGGCCTCTATCACAATGAAAAAGACTTTTTGCCAGCAAGAATACATTTATAATAGTGCAATCAGTAGTAACACATAACTCCTTTCATCCCTCCAAGATTCTCACCTCAAACAATGTGGTTTGCCAACTCCAAAGCAAGCATTAGAAGTGTACAGACTAGAGCAAGCCTTTTAAATCATACACAATTCCTCCTGAGGGCTCCAGTGCTAATCCTGAGCACTGGGGAGTAGCATCTTCCATTCTACTATTTAGCACATCAGTGTCTGTGCATAGACTCTTAAAACAGTTCTAATTCTAAGATCGCCATCTCTGAAATGTCTCTGACATATTCTATCCTATTCCTTCATTTCCTTGCTATTATAAAACTTCGTTGTCCTTACCAAGTTCCTGTAATCCTTTCATTCTCCTCTTTTTTCAAAACCACCAACATACTTTTGACTTTGTTTTCCTTCCTACTTAGCATTTCAGATTCCTCTTTAGAGAAAGATCTGCCCAGACCACAAGGCCTTATCGTCTGGTCCCAAAAGAACAGTCATGTCAGAATATAACACATGATATCCTCTCTGACCACACCTTCAGCATCTTCTTCTGTCTCTCCTTTTTCTTCCCAATCTCTAGTCAGGAGTCAACAGTTTTTGTTATACCCTTGTTCTTTCTACATTCTATCCTCTTCATAAACCCATCTATTTCCAGACCTTGAAGTATCCCATGCCTAAATCATTTACACAAACACTAACATTACTGGCAATATTCAGTCCTGTGCTATCAGTCTCCAAGACAGTTCTATTAGGATATCTTACTAACTCAACATAATCCAAAATCCTTAATCTAACATCATCCACTACTCCCACTCTTCCCCCAAGAGAAATTTACTCAATTCTTTGCACTTCTCTAATTTTGGTAACAACACCAAATCACTTAGGATTTAAGATCATCTTTAAATTAAAGCAAAGTAATGGATTATTTATTAATCAGTTCAGTCAATTTTTGATTGGGTGCAAAAGGCTGATAAATAGCTGCATCTCATCAAAAGGATACAATGTAGCCATTTTCATTCTACTCCTTTCATGGTACACTGCTTTGGTATTCTGCACAGGGCTTGAAGTCTGAAATCAATCCCCGACACCTACCTCCAGTATTACAACTTAACAAGGAAATCAAAATAATTCCATTTTTTCCTATATCTAGTGGAATCCTGAGTTACGGATAAGCATAAAATAGTTAAATTTTAGTTACTATTGTAAAAAATTCTGTAGTAGTCTATACTTAAAACATAGTTCTCACCTCCAATAATGAGAATCATATCTCCTTACTGGTTGTTGTGAAGACTGTATGACACATACAGGTGCCCCATTTTTCAAAGTCAATGAAAGAAACCATAGGACTAATCCATGAAGCTCAGAGAACACCAAGCAGGATAAATACTAGAAACTCTGTAGGTAGGCATATGATATTCAAACTACAGAAAATCGAAGACAACGAAAAAAAATCTTTAAAGAAGTCAGAGAGAAACCACTATACTACAGAGGGACAAGGATAAGACTTAATTAGACTTCTCATCAGTAACCACACAATTAAAATGGAGTGAAATATTTAAAGCACTGAAGGAAAAAAAACACCAACCTAAAGTTTTAAATTCAGTGAAAGTATTCTTCAAAAATGAAGGAAAAATAAAGACATTTTCAACAAACAAAACCTAAAGGGCATGTCGAGGTGGCTATGCCTGTAATCCTAGCACTCTGGGAGGCTGAGGCAGGAACTCAGGAGTTCAGGAGTTTGAGACCAGCCTCAGCAAGAGGGAGACTTTGGCTCTACTAAAATTAGAAAAAATCAGCCAGGCATGGTGGCAAGTGCATATAGTCCCAGCTACTCGGGAGGCTGAGCCAGGAGGATTGCCTGGGTCCAGGAATTGGAGGCTGTAGTAAGCTATGATGATGCCACTGCACTCTAGCCAGGGTGAAAGAGCAAGCCTCTATCTCCAAAAACAAATCAAAAAACCCTGAATGAATTTGTTACCAGTAGATAGGTCTTGCGAAAAAATGACAAAATAAGTTCTTCAGAGAGAAGAAAGTATGAATGTTACAGGTCAGAAACTCAGATCTACATGAGAAGTATCAAAACATTAACAAATTAGGGTGAAACAAAATCTTTATTTTTTTCTTATTCCTATCTGATTCTAATAGAGAAATGTTCAAAATAATAACAGTAACAAAGTATGGGATAATATCACTAAGTAAAATGAATGGCAGTAATGTTACAATAGATGGGAAGGAGGAACTAGGGACACTGTTATAAGGTACCTTTACTACCTGTTAAGTGACATTAATGTTATTTAAATGTAGACTTGAATCAGTTGTAAATGTATACAATAAACTCTGGGACAACCACTTGAAGTTTTTTTTATAATGAAGTATAATTGATATACTAAGAGAGGAAAGAAAATAGAACCATATAAAATGCTCATTGAAAGTCAGAGAAAAAGTTTAAAAGGGAAACAAAGAGCAAGTGCAATGAATACAAATCAGTGAGCAATAGGGTAGATTTTACCTAATCATATCAATAACCACTTTAAAGTGAATGGTCCAATGACCCAAATTAAAAGACAGAGACCATGAGAGGAGATTAAAACAACAAGACCCAATAATGATATAAAGAAACCCACATATCAAGGCACAAGCAGATTAAAAATAAAGGGGTGGTGAAAGACAGACCATACCAACATGAATACAAAGAAAGCTGGAGTTGCTGTATCAGTTTCAGACAAAACAGACTTCTAAGCAAGGGAAATTATTGGGGATAAAGAAAGGCATTACATTATAATAAACGAGTAAATTCTCTAAGATCTAATAATCCTTACTGTATATGCACTAACAGAGCATCAAGATATGTGAGGCAAAACTCATAGAACTTCAAAGAGAAAAAGACAAATCTATTTTGACAGTTGGAGACTTCGATATTCCTCTATCAGTAAATGACACGTCTAACAGGCAGAAAATCAGTTAAGAATATGGCTGAACTCAATGACACCATTGATCAACTGGAGCCAATTTATATTTATATGATATTTTACCCAACAACAGCAGAATATACTTTCTTCTCAAGCTCATATAAACCATTCACTGAGATAGACCATATTCTGGTCTATAAAAATGTTTAAAGAATAGAAATTATACAGTATACGATCTTAGACCATAATGCAATTAATCCAGAAAACAACAGCAGAAAGACAGATGGAAAATTACAAAATTTTTGGAGATTAAACACCACAATTCTAAGTAACACGTGGTTCAAAGTCTCCAGAGAAATATTTTAATAGTTTTAACTAAATAAAATGAAACCACAATTTATCAAAATTTGAGGGATGCATCAAAAACAGTACTTAGAGGAAAATTTATAGCACTTAATGCACATAAAGATGCTCAACTTACAATGGGGTTACATCTCAATGAATCTGTACATTAAGTCAAAAATACATTTAATACACCCAACCCACAAACATCATTACTTGGCCTACCCTATCCTAAACATGCTCAAAACATTTACAATAGCCTATAGATTGGCAAAATCATCTAACACAAAGCCTACTGTATCAGAGTGCTGACTATCTCATGTAACTTATTGAATATTGTACTGAATATAAAAAATAGAATTTATATGTACTCAAAGTACACTTTCAAAGTACACTTTCTACTGAATGCATGTCACTTTCACATAATGGTAAAGGCAAACAAAATAAAACCATGGTAATTCAGTCTGTATTAGAAAAGCAGAAGGACCTAAAATCAATAATTTAAGTTCCTGCCTCAGGATAGTAGAAAAAGAGCTATATAAGCATAAGACAAACAGAAGAAAAAATAATTTAAAAAATCAGGGCAGAAATCAATGAAAGGGAAAACAGGAACTCTAGAGAAAAATTAATGAAACAAAATGATGTTCTTTGAAAATATCAACAAAACTGATAAATTTGTATTCATGTATCATGGTGTACCCCACAGAGCTTTTAATATAGCTATTAAAAAAGTGAGTGCTAGCCTTCATCCTCAATTAAAATATAAAACACTTCATTTGTTCCTCTCTTTATGCTTAACCTTTCCACATTCTCTGGCATAATTTCTAGCACATGTATTTCATAAAAATTTACCAAAAAAATGCATAACACAACAGTTGTCCTTATTTAAAAGACTGGTAAAGAAAAAAGCTTACTTTTGTAGCGTGAAGTGAAAAATCTAACAGGTTTTATATTTTTTGGCAGAGGAATCAAACAAGTTAATCCATGCCCTGACATGTAAGCTTTTTTCTTCTTTTGAAATGAGTTAGTCAATACAGAAACATTCAACTAAAGGAACACATCTGGGAAACTGTTGCTCAGAAGAAAAGAATGGCTGCAATCTGGACTACTGTCAAACGCGCGCGCGCGCACACACACACACACACACACACACACACACACACACACACAGAAACAACTTTACTGCAATCATCAAGCAATGGATGTCACCACCAAATACACCTCTTCAGAATTCCTTCAGGACCGTTAGTTTAAAACAGCATCTTGGCAGCTTTGAATAGAAGGCGGAAAAGCAAATTTGAAATCACACATATCTGTGTTAAAATTGCACCTCCATTTCTGTTAGCTATGTGACCTCATACAAATTACCTAATCTATGAGAGGACTTGGTTGGCTGACAAGTACCAAAAATACAATTCCAACTTGTTTATGCAAAAAGGAGGACTTACTACAAAGATAGTCTCCTGGAACCCAATCTCAGGACCATGGGCAAAGGAACCTGGATACAGTCAGGACTCTGCATCGGCTTCTCTCTGCATTCATTGTTCTAGATGCCCCTGCTTGTCCAGTTCACATGGCAAGAAACAAGGCCATTAAACTTATAAGAGTTTTATATCTCGTAGTTTCAGCAACTGGAGAGGAAACAAACTATTCAACCCCTTGGTGCTCAGGGTGAAGAAAAATCTGAGTGACCTGGCTTAGGGTAAGTGTCTCAAATCAGGCCAATAAACTACAGAAATGGAAAGAATCGTGTTATTGGTCTCCCTGGTCCCTGCCAAGCTAGAGTTATCTTTATAAAAGACAGATTTGAACCAGTCATTAAATCTGATTAAAACCCTTTAGGGGCTTTCCCGATAGACTTAAAATAAAATCCTTAATCCTGTTGAACCCAACTTTATGTAGGCCCTTCACAGTCTGGCTCCTATTTACCTTCACAATCCTCACGTCAAGTCACAATCCCTTTTATGAACTAAGTTTTACCTACTCTGGCTTTTTTTTTTTAAGTTTCTTGAACCTACCAAGCTACCTTCCTCCCTCAAAATTGTTTCAGATGAGTTCTTTGCATTATTGTGTTCAGTTTCCATCTAGCTAACTCCCAATAATCTTGCCTCCAAGAAGCCCTCCCCAGCTTCCAATGTAAATTATGTTTCCTCTTCTTTTCCTTTACAGCATTCGCCACAATTTCTTATACTGTCATACACAGCATTATAGACATTTTCATATATTTATACTAATTATTAATATAATTTTATAATTCTCTAGTATTATTAATATAATTATTTATTTGTTCAATATCTGTCTCCTTCACTACACAGTTCAAGAGGACAGAGACCCAGTCTTTTCATCGAACTAGTGGTGAATAATTATGTGTTGAATGAATAATTGGTTTAGCATGGGGTAGGTGGTAACCACCATACTTGATCAACCAACTGCAAATGAGCGGAGGGTAACAAACAGGCAAACTAGTTATTAAAACAGGCATCAAGTTATTAAAATGACTGCTCCAACACTAACTTATTGGGGAAAAGGGAGAGAAAGCAGTTCCCACAGAACATGGATTTCTGATAGGCAGAATAAACATCATGTTCAAGTCAGTTAACCTTCAATAAAATCTTCAGAGGGCTAGGATATCAATGAAATCAGATGACAGATGAAACAGTACCTATACAGTGACTTGCACATGTAGGAAGCATACATGTTACTTCCTTTCTTCTTAGACCATGTTATACATTATTCTTGAATATCATTAATCTCCAAATAACTTAATTAAAAACCTATAACATAATCCAATGTACATGACAAACACAGCTATGTTTCATGACTCCTTTTCTCACAGCAACCTGATCTTTCTCCCTCCTAAGAAAAGGCTTGCCTGCTATTCTGCAGTAATTGCATCCACTCAAAATCCATTTAGCTTAAACTAAAAACAAGTACTAGAAACACAAAAATGAAGCAACCAAACAAAAGTATCCCTTTCCTCAAAGAGTTCATAAATTAACTTTCTCAATTCACCTTCAACCCACACCTATATCAGAGCTCACCAGACCATTACCAAATCTTGAAAGTAGTACCCCAGGTAAGGCTGCCAAAAATACGTACAAGATGCCTCATACTCCATGTGGCAACCCTATCTCCTCCAGACCATAATCCATTTTTTTTACCTTCATACTCCTACCCCACAACCTAATTTCACTATTTTTCATTAAAACAATTTCTTTGGAGATTCACTGGATATGATCTTTCTCTAAAGTATAGATAAAAGCTACCTTGACTTTACTAATAGCTGTCAGTAAAAACAAAAACTAACAAACAAAAAAAAGTAGGAAACACAGGAAATCATCCTAATTCTGTTTCTTGATAGTGGGGAGTTTATTATATTTTTAAACAAACAGTATAAAAAAAATAACCAAAAACTTCACGTCTTGCTTCTGAGACTAGACATGTGAGAAAAGATTACCTCTGTTCTTTTCAGAGGTAAATCCAGAAAGGTGAAACTTCCTGACAGGAGCTAATCAGTAATATTAAAAAGAGAAAACGAACTTCCAGAAAAAAAGGAGTTACACTAAGCTTCAAAGTGCCTTAGAATTTTATTTATAGCTAATCTTTTCATTTTATAACTGATAAAACCAAAGACCTTGAGAGATAAAGTCATGAAGAAGACCCCAACTCCTTCCAATTTCCCTCATGTCCCAACTTCCTGACCTAGATATGCAAGACTACCACTCAATGAGTGAGGCAGGTCCTTCATGCCCAGTGGGTGAAAGAGAACAAGTTCCTAACAATATATCATGTCTAACTTGTTCCTAGCATTTCAAGGTATATTTGGGATTGTTTTTTTCCCATAGAAAGGCTGTCCTACACAGTATTATATTTTAATATAATATTTATACTAATTTATAATTTTGTAATTCTCTAGTATTATTAATATAATCCTATAATTCAGGTGTATTAAGGGCCAAAAAGTCTTTAGTAGGCTGTCTGTGAACTCATTCACTCAGTATACAGTTTCTGAGAAAATAATTCTCAACTTTCAAACCATTTTGTAAGTTTTAAAATACAATCAATCCCATTCTAAGCATCAGGACTGCCAATTCACAAAGGTGCACAATTATAAGCTGAACGTGATAAACTAAAACTGTAAGATTCTTAATTTCATAAAAAGTTCCACCTCAGAGGTCATTCATTTTTAAAATTAGGTACTCCAGCACTTAGCACAGGATTTAATTCACAGACATCTATTAATACTTCACTGGAATACAGAAATAAACCAAAAAGAATCAAACACATTTATCTACCCATTTTGTTGAGGAAAAACAAAAAGGCGAACATACATTTTCATGAAGTGAGGTATGAGGTAAGAATACTGTTTATATCATTTCATAGAAGAAAGCTTTCCAACATATACATTGTTCGACATATTCAGTGCCAATTCAAAAATGTACAAGTAAAAGAATTATATCTGAATAGGTACAGAGTTCAAAGAATCTCCAAATTCATTCTTTTCTCTAGAGATAAAGCTGTGTTTCACTACAATCTGTTTAATAATGGGCTGGGTGAGGTGGCTCACACCTGTAATCCTAGATCTCTGGAGGCCGAGGTGGGTGGTTTGCTTGAGCCTGTCAGGAGTTTGAGACCAGCCTGAGCAAGAGCTGAAATCCGGTATCCAAAAATAGCCTGGTTGTGGCAGGCACCTGTAGTCTCAGCTACACATGAGGCTGAGGCAAGAGGATCACTTGAGCCCAAGAGTTTGAGGTTGCTGTGAGCTATTACCCAACAGCACTCTAACAAGGACAACAAAGTGAGACTCTGTCTCTAAAAAAATAAAATGATAAAATAAAATCTGATTAGTAAGTCAACTTTTTAAATTTTTCACTCAGCATATTTAATTCTTCACTCCTTTGTCTTATTTATTCAACAAAGAAAACTGAGCCCCTACTATTTGCTAAACACTATGCTAATAACTTTGGCTTTATGAAAGCAAGCTGCAGGTCAATGCTTGTCCTCAAAGAGCTAAGAAAACTGTGAGTTAATTGCATTTACCCAAGTGATTGTGACAGATACATTTTAGTTCCATCAATGAAGAAAACATTATAAAATGTAATGAAATTAATTCTCAAGAAAAGGAAACCATACAACAGTAATTTTAAAGATACTTTAATAATCTTAGCATCTACATGACGTTTTCCAATAAAGGAAATAAAAGCACTGTTTTGGTAAAAGTTCTAATACTATAATTTTTAATAGCTTTTGCTACAAAAATCGATCGTATTATGAAAATTCCTCCAGTAAGGAAATCAAAAGCTACTATCCATAGTGATAATGAAATTCAAGCATTTGGAAAGGTTACCTTCAATTATTCCTGAAATAAACCTAAAAGTGTAATTAAATATAGTCCTCTGCAATATTAATACATTCTCTCTGAATATATTATTTACAAACCTGAAAAATAAAGAAAGCAGTTTCATTCGCAGCTATGTGCTTTGGATTGTGTCATCCACAAACTTTTAATGAAAAAAAGACCTTAACAGTATATGAGCTAATGGGGGGTGTGTGTGTGAGGGAATGAGCAGGTGGGGAGAGGGAAGGAGAGAGAGGGATGGGGAGACAAGGGTGTAAGGCATGCCTTTTATGGGCAGGACACAATCATAAGAGGGACCTTATCTAACAAATGCAATCAGTGTAACCTAATTTTTTGTACCCTCAATGAATCTCAAGCAATAAAAATAAATAAAAATAAATAAATTGTATTTAAAAAGGAAAAAAGGCCTTAATATTTTCTGAATACATTATTTTTCACAAACTTAATTCAATATTCTACTTGCTTTATTGCTAAGTCACATACTTTTTCATCAGTACTAACTACTTATGCCTATGTTTAAGTGTATGTGTTAACTATATTAGCTGACTCTTACATTTGCAAATAGTAAAAATCCTTCATAGATGAGAAATATTCAACTTAGAAGCATACTTCCCCAAAGCAAAAATCGATGTAAATTAGCTGTTGTTACATGCCAAAGAAAATCCTAATTACATTTTTTCATTGAATTTTACAATGAAATATTTTCATTACTCATCAGCAAACATATATAAATTTTCTTTAAATGCACTATGAAAACATCTTTACTGAATTTAGCATACTACCTAGTGAGGTAAATGATTATTATCTACACTTACATACAAGGAAACCAAGGCATAAAGGTATCCATTTTGTAAATTGCAAGGTCATCTCCTTACCAAGTAACTGATTCTACCATCAACTTATATGTGCACCACTTCCAAGTGCCATAAAATCATTACTATACCTTAAAACTGCCTCTGCAATGCCTATGTGCAATCGTTTCATCAAAAGAGTTAATGCAACAAGCTTAAACAAGAAAAGGTGGAAAGAAAGGATTACAAAAACAAACTCATTTTTAGTAAAGCATCATTTCTTTTTTAAGTAATGAAATGCAAGTAGTTTTTAACATGAAAATCAAGTAAACAGTTGTTTCTTACATTTAAAAAAAAATTTTCATCCTTCAGGTAGATCATGCAAACCGGAGCCTATCCATCCTTGAAGAAGTTAGGAAAATTTGAAAAAATTCTATAGTAAGCAATTAAATACCTGATATTGCAAAGTAAAAAATATTGAAATAAAGTAGGGAATGATTAATATTAAATCTTTCCTTTAATAGTAAATCCTTCCTTTCATTCAACTGAAAGCTATTACTAGTAATCAAATATTCTGCTACAGAAAAACAAATACAAACTTTTCTTATTCAAAGCTCGAGAAATTTTATATCAGACTTTTTTCAAATATTCAAAATAATAAAAATACTTTTCCTAACAAAAACTTGGGAGCATAAGGCACAAAGTATTTGAGAGTTCAAACAGAGATTTCACTTGTAATTATGATATAGTGCTAACAACAATTAGAAGAATTAAAGTTACCTACCATATAAATTAAATTTAAGAACATTAGCCAGGGTGAACAACCAATAAATCATTTACTTAACAGAAATAAGACTAAGCTAATACACGACTCTAACACCAAAGAAAAAAATTAAAATAGACCCCAAGGCACATATGGAAATGGATGTGATCAGATTGAGTCGTAACTAAGTACCTAGTCTAGCTGGAGATAAATTAATCGGTGATAGGACAGGTCGTGAATGTTAGGTCGGATACGCTTTCTTTCCATCATTATTCCAGCTCATCATCCGCAAGTGCAAGAGAAGGTTGTCAGAGTACAGAAGCTAGGGGGCATGCTATAGCAAGGGGAAAAGAAAAATGGGAAAGGTGCAATGGATGCTGCATAGTTGAATAATTATCTGGGTGGCACAATGGGCGAGTCCTGCAGACATCAGAGCTGAGTAAGCGGCTCCCTAACTCTGCCCAAGACACCCCCCACTAACAAGGCATTAGAAGCGACGGCACTGCTTCGCCTCCTATGTAAACGAATAAAAGGATGCCTGCACTCGTTTTACCGTTATGTCTTTAGATGCAAACGCACAGGCTTGCTTTACAGAGCCTCTGGCACGTAGGGCGAGCAGAGGCTTCTCCGCCTCCCGGGCTGCAGCCTCCCCCAGAACAGGGTGGCACGCGGGCGGACCGCGGGTGCGGGCGAGCAGGGGAGCTCCGCGATGGCACTTCAGGTGAGACCTGCAGTCTCTCCGACCCGGGCAGCCTCCGGGTGGTCCCTGCAGCTCCGCCCCAGGCGTGCCCCAGCCGTCTCCCTCGGCATCCAGCCCGGCTAGCGGGTGGGCGGCGGGAGCTCGGAAACCCCGCGGATGGGGGTGGGGGCCGTCGCGGGGGAGGCGCGCCCATCCATCCCCGTAACCTTCTGCGGCTAGAGCCACACACGCCCCTCTCTGCTGCAGCTGGTGAGGAAGAGTTCCTTTCTCGGTACCCCCATCCCCGAAAAAATTAATCCCCGAGAGACTCGCGCTCACCGTGGAATCTTAGGGGGCTCTCGCCTTACCCCTTCTTCATGCTTCGGCGGCGGTCGCCGGTCCCCCTCAGCTCCCGGGACTCCACCTAGAGCCCTCAGTAGCGTCAGGCTCTGGGGCGGGACCCGCTCGGGCCACCCGCTGAGGCTCCAGGCTACGGGGAACGCCGCCCCGGGCGCTCACCGGTCGCCGAACTCGCGGTGTGCTCGACGCGCGAGGGAACAACACCGCGAACCGCGGCTGCCCCCCACTCGCCCCCTCCCCGCGCGCGACGCTCCACAACCGGGCGCAAGGACCCGGGCCAGAAGCAGGGGGGACCGCGGGACTCTCTCCACTTAATTTCCTATCCTCCCCGTCAGGGGCTATTCCCGGCCAGTCATAGGTCTTAGAACTTAAGAGTCCCACTTTATTTTTCAGCTCCCCGTGTTCAGGTGCAACCGTGGCGAGACATCCAGCCTCCGCCCACTCACCCATCAGTGGGAGTAAAGACTTCTCTTCCCCCCGTTTCCTGAGGCTCTGTGGTATTACCCAATCCTCAGTTTGGGGGAGGGGGACGGAGAGAACGGTGCTCGGCTAGGGAATGAGGGAAGATGATAGCCAATTGAATGAACCCTCCACTCGGGGGCGGGGTCAATCAGGGGCCTGCCCTCCAGCCCCGCCCCCTCTCGCCAAACTACACTTCCCATTGTGCCCTCTCGCACTTCCCGCCGCGCTGCACGCTGGGAGTGTGGTATCTGGAGGCCTAAAGGTATTTCGGAAATCGTATTATTTAACCAACTGGGTCCTGAAAGTTATAAGCTCTTGAAACTCTCCCTCTTCCTTATATAAAAGTTTCCGAATTCTAATTTCGATTTCCTTGTTCTAATAATAATTCGTTTGTTGTTTTAAAATGTTATAAATGATTTCTTAGCAAAGGAGGTTAATATCGTGTTTCGCAGCAATCTGTCAGGACCCAGGAATCGCTTCCTCTTCCGCCCTGGCCTGGTCTCCGCAGAGGATCTCTTGCCATCATGTCGGCTGCGATTGCAGCTCTGGCGGCTTCCTATGGTTCGGGTTCAGGGTCTGAGTCGGACTCGGACAGTGAGGGCAGTCGGTGTCCTCTGCCAGCCGCCGACTCGCTCATGCACTTGACTAAATCGCCTTCAGCCAAGTCCTCTCTGGCAGTGGCGGTGGACTCGGCTCCGGAGGTGGCAGTTAAGGTAAGTGCTTTGGCAACGGATGCGGTGCTGGGATTGTTGTCTTGAGCTTCACAACCGCTGGTCGCTTGTTAGGTCCCCGGTTACCTCTTTTTCATTGTGAAGAGTAAATTGCTAACGCTTAGATTTCGTCTCCTTCCTACATGGCATCTTCCTTTAGCAATCGAAAGTTGGGGATAACCTTCCACTGCCCCAGCCTATCAGAAAACAAGTGAGAAGAGGGAGAGAAAGTTAAGTTTATGGATTGGGACGTGACCTGGATAGAGCAGGTGTCATCTTGAAACAAACAATATTAGATGAGGATTTACCAAGCCAAATTACGTGCCTTCAGAACCAGACTTTGCTTTGTTTTTGAAGTAAGAACCAGGCTCTAACCTCTACATCACCATTTATGTAAAATTGGGCAAATTATTTAAACTCTGCTTCCTCAACTATACTGTGGAGATAATTTTTAAGGCACATATCTACACGAGAGGATTAGGGTGAAGATTAAGTGAAGTTATACAAATAAAACTTCTAGCATAGAGGCTGGTAGTGAGAGTGCAATAAATGTTTCGTGATTGTGTATGTCAGTATAATGAGGGAAAGCCCTTGGATTTAAGAAACAGCATGCATGATTGCAATGGAGAAAGGTGACAAAGGAAGAAATTGGGACATATAGTTCATTTAAATATTTATTGAACACGTGTTATTTATCAGGAACTGTTCTAAGGGCTGATGATACAGAGGTTACCAAGCCAGAAATCTTTGCCATTATGATGCATACATTCTAGTGGAAGAGGCAGCCAATTAAAAGTAACAAGATAAAGTCACAGACTGGATTTGAGTACTGTGAAGAAAAAGATAGTGACCTGTAGGGAATAAGGCAGAAATATGATTTCTAAGATTGATCAGAGACATCCTCTCTGAGAAGGTGGCTTTTAGAAAGAAACCAGCCCTGTGCAAGTTAAGGCAATAGTTTCTTGGGTAAAAAATGATAGATGGGTAATCCTGAGAAGGCAAAGAGCCTAGTGTGTTTGAAGACTGAGGAAAGTCTGGTGTGTTTAGAGTTGGTGAGAGCATACACTTGTTGGTAGCGTGGGCCCCTGAGAGCCCGATGTGTAGGTGGGGAGAAGCTCGGTGTGAAGAGGGGAGACAGTGCACAGAAATTCCTTTGCAAGATGTTCCCAGTTCTAGTTTTATGACTTAAGAAGTGTTGGACTGTTTTTTAAGTGAATTGTTTATGAATTTATGGACATCTGGCTCGAAAGAATGCTTAGAACCCTTCTAACTTTACAACAAAACTTTTATAAACTTATGCATCTCTAGCAAACTCTGTAGTCTTAATTCCTTTCACAGCTCTACTTTTTTTTTTTTGCAATTTTTGGCCGGGGCTGGGTTTGAACCACTGCCTTTGGCATATGGGGCTGGTGCCCTACTCCTTTGAGCCACAGGAGCCACCCCACAGCTCTACTTTTATTTTTTTTATTAAATCACAGCTGTGTACATTAGTGTAATCAAGGGGTACAATGTGCTGGTTTCTTATACAATCTGAAAGGTTTTCATCAAACTGTTTAACATAGCCTTCATGGCATTTTCTTTTTTTTTTTTCCCAGTGGTAAGACAATTTATTTACAGAAAAGAATACAGAAAACACTAAAGCTCCTGGTAGAGAGAGAGAACTCAAGTGGGGACAGAAAAGCTCTCTCCATTTCTCTCCCAGTCTTTCCCCGTCTCCCCCTTTAGGCTTTTAGTCTCGGGGTATATATAGGTGTATGAGTTCCTTGGCCAGGAAACGAATGAACACAGTCCCTTCCGCCGGGGGCAACAGCTCTACTTTTTGATCTCTCTTCACTTCTCTCATTTTCTCCTCAACCTAATACAGTCCCACCCTAGCCTCAAATGAAACAGCTTTCCATGAGCAATAGCCCAGGCCTTCCAATTGTCAGATTCTGCCATCTGACTTGAATAGCTGCATCACATGCCACTGTTAATTCCTTATTCTTGAAACTTTTTCTCCTTTTGGTTTCTATGGGGCTGTCCTCAGCCTTCTGGTCCCCTGTTCTTCTGCCCTCTCTTTTCATTATGGGCACTTCCCCAGAATTCTGCCCATAGGTCCTCTTTGCATTCCACATATTCTTCATACCTTCCACGTCAAGTCTATCTAAACACTATGATGTGGTTAGCACAGGCTCTGGAGTTAAGACTTCACTATTCAAATCCTGCCTCCAGTGCTTACCCACTTGGTGACCTTGGATAAGTTACTTTAAATGCTCTGTGCCTAATTTATTCTCTTCTGTAAAGTAAGAATAGCATTAGTACCCCTCTCGTGTAATTACAGGAATTGTCATTAAGCATGTAAAACACTTTTTACAGTATCATACACACAGTTAACACACGTTAAATATTAGCTGTCCTTATTATTTCCAGTTGTAAACTCCCTAGTAGCTTAAAACCTAACAAATACCTCTCCTACGATGGCTCTCAGGCATCTCCAGTTAATTGTGCTGAACATTAACAGTTTCTCTCATATCTACTTCTGTTTTTCCTATTTTGATTTACATCCCCACAAACCACCCATTAGTCTTAAGCCAAGAACAAAGGGGTCATCCTTTTCTCTTCCTTCTTCCTCAGTCCCTGAAGCCAGTCATTCAAGTAATCCTAACATTTCTGCTTCATGAACTTCACTCAGATCAGTTCCTTCCTCTCTATTTTCTCCGGTACAGCCTTCATATCTTCCTTATTTCTTTCAGGAGTTATTCTGGACTTCTCTTTCTCTTTAGCCACTACTTTGGGGTAGTGTATTCTGTCCATTTTATGATATTTATATTTATCAAATCTCTCTCCTTTCTGTTGCCAATGTTTAGTTCAGATTCTCGTCATTTCTCTTAAGACAGCTATAGCCTTCCAACTGGTCTTTCTTCCTTCTTTCTTGTCCCCAGTTCCATTATTCCTTTCTTTCCTCAAGAGTGTACCTAGAATGATCTTTCTAAATACTACTTTCATCTTACCACTTCCCTGCCCAAGGACACCACGTTGCCTACTGATAATTTCTAAGTTCCTTATGTAGCATGCAAAGCCTGCCCTTCTCCCATGCGGAACTCTTGACAAAGCCCCAATTTGGTGATGCTGGTACCTCTGCCTGGAAATCCCTTGCCTGGGGGTGCCTCCTTCCCCCGCCCCAAACTCTGTTGTCCTTCAGTCTCAGTGTACAGGTTTCCTTCTGTGTCTTCCTCAGCTCCTTTATCATATGTTAACTATAGCACCATGTTGGGAGACCTTGGGACCCAGAAATTGTTCTGTCCGTTCATGTTTCCAACGTCTAGTATGTAAGAATAAGGAGAATGATAAAAGAATGGAATGAAAGAAAAAAAACTTATAAAGGCATATACATTGAGAATCAGAGTTTTAGAACTGATCAGGCAGTAAGGTTATAGGGGGAAGGGGTAGAGCTCACGTAGTTCTTCTATCAGTTATAAGTAAGAAAATTCAGGAGGAAATGTTACATAAGACTGCCATCCCCAACCCCAGGCTGTAGACCACCTGGAAGCAAGTGAGTAGTAGGCAAGCAAGGGAAGTTTTCCTGCAGATCCCACCACCGCTGCCATCCATGGAAACATTGTCTTTCCGTGAAACTTGTCCCTGGCCCTACCTCTCACATCACCACCTATGCTCCCCCTCCTATCAGATTCCCTGTAGTCCTCCCCGTCCCCCCCCCCACTGTGATCTGTGGAAAAATTATCTGTGAAACCAGTCCTTGGTGCCAGAAAGGTTGGGAACCACTGACATGAGGTACCGGAGGTCCATTAGCAGCAGAACTAGGAATAGCCCCCTAAGGGGTCTGGGTTCTATGATGAGAGAGTAAAGGGCATTGCTGGTTCGTAAATCAGTACTTGCTTATATGAAGAACAAAGAAAGTTTATACATAGTAAATGTAATGATTGCAGATGAGTGGAAAATTGGAAAATGACCAAGGGAGGAGATGTGAAGCATGCAAATGTTTGTCTATATTTGACTGATTATACTGTGATTAACAGCATGTGTTTTTGTATAGAATAAATTTATGCAGTATTGTTAATCCATTTTTTTCCTGAGCATTAATCAGGTTGTGAGTCTTTTCATATATGTTAATGGTAATTTGATTTTTTTCCGTAGCAACTGTTGGTTGTCTTTTTTCTTTTGCTTTGTAGGAGATCTTTAGGTATTCTGGATATTTGTCAATTGCATATAGTGCAGAATGTTTTCTAGTTTGTGGCTTGTCTTCACACTTTTTTGCCCTGTTTTTTATAAGCCAAACTATTTATTTAATCTAGGTTTATCAAATTATTCCTTTATGGAATGTGGTTCCTGTTTCTTGTTTGAGAAATACTTAAGCCAAACTCATGAAAGTATTCTTCTATATTATTTTTTGAAAGCACTACATCTGTGGTTTTCATACTTGTCATTAATCCACATGAAATTAATTTTGATCTTTGGTATGAATATTCTTAATTATATACTTAATAGCCAGTAGGGCAGTTCTCCCTTCTCTCTTTTTTTCTTTTTTTTGGTTGTTCAAGAATGTCAAGCTATTCATGGCCCCTATAATTTTAAATACATGGTTTAGAATTAATTTATAAAGTTTTGCTGACACCCAGGTGGGATTTCGTTTAGGATTGAGTTGAGTCACAGATCAATTTGGAAACAATGTTATATCTCTTCCTTTGTTTAGGCTCTCTTTAGGTTTTTTGTTTTTTCTAAAGTTTGTAATTTTCTCCGTAAAGATCTTGTGTATGTTAACCAGTTTGATGAAAATATTTCAAATTGTATATAAAACCAGCACATTGTACCCATGATTGCATTAATGTACACAGCTATGATTTAATTTAAAAAAAAAAGATCTTGTATAGTTTTGTTGGAGTTATCTTTAGATGCATTTTATTTTTATGCTATTATATTAATAAATAGCATTATTTGTTCCATTTAACTTTCTAACTAATCTGACTACTTATGTAGTCGTATCAGCTGCAAATATGACAGTCTTCTTTCTTTCAATCTTTATGTCTTTTAATTTTTTTCTCTTGCCTTGCGGTGCTTGCTAAGACCTCCAGAAAGATCTATCAGGCAAATTCTAACCGAAAGAAAGCTGGTTGGATTAAGATCAGTACAATAGACTTTAAAGCAGAAAGCATTTTCACTAGAGACAAAAAAGAGTCAAAGAGTCATTACAGATAAAAGGTTTAATTTACAAAAAGGTATATAACAATGTAAGCTCAAAATACTTAAGCAAAAATGAACTACAAGGAGAAATTTACATATATACAATCACTGGGAGTTTTTAATACACCTCTCTCAATAAGAGAGAGAATAAGCAAAAAATATCAATCATAATAAGGAAAATCTGAACAGCAAAATTAGTAAATTATATCTATAGGTCTTATGGAATGTGGCACTCAACAATGCAGCATATTGTTTTCAAGCGCTAATGCAGGATTTTTCAAAAATTGGTCATTGTCTAGACCAGAGATTGGCAAACTTCAGTAGAGGGCTAGATAGTAAATATTTTAGGCTATACTAGCCACATTAATTTCTGTCACTTCCTGCCTCCCTCTCTCCTTTCCTCCCTCTCTCCCTCTTTCTTTCTTTCCTCCCCTCCCACTTCTCTCCCTCCCTCCCTTCCTTCCTCCCTTCCCCTTCATTTCCTTTTTAAACAGCCCTTCTTCTTGGTACAAAAAACTATGGGCTAGATTTGGTCCACAGTTTGCCAGCCCCTGTTCTAGTCCATAAAATAATTCCAACAAATTTTAAATCGTACTGCCATATTCTCTGACCTCAGTGCATCTCAGTTAGAAATCAACCACAAAGAGATATGCATAAAATTCCCATATTTAAAAACTGTGAAATTGCCTTTTAAAGTAACCCATACATCAGAACACAGGACATATAGCAATTAAAACAAAAAAAGTATTGTCTTAAATACATATAATAGAAAAGAAGAAAGGCAGAAAGTATGCTAGCTTTCCATTTTTTTGGTTTTTTTTTTTTTAATCATTCCATGTTTCTCCCCTACTTTTATTTGTAAAGTATGCACTCAGTTTCTGGTGGTTACCCCTAGAAATTACAATGTGTGTGAGCTGTACCTTCACCTTCTACTGAAAAATGCAAGAAACTTAGAATAATAATTTTATTTGCATGGCTCCCACTCCTACTTTAGCTCTTGTCTGGTGCATATATGAACACATACATACACTCATACACCTTGCACAAGATGATCATGATGATGGTGGTTCTTGCATCACATATGCAAGAGATCGTTTTCTTTCTGCCCATAATACATCCTTAAGAGTGTCCTTTAAGGAGCGTTGACTGGTGGCAAATGCTTTCAGTTTTAGTTTGTCTTTTAAATGTATTTATTTCGCCCTCTTTCTTGAAGGGTATTGTCACTGGATTTAGTTTGCTTACCTGACAATTTTCTTTCAGCACATTTAAGTTATTCTACTATTTTCTGGTTTTCATTGTTAGTGATAAATCAGCTATTGGTGTACTTGTTTTTCTTTCAAAGTGATTTTTTTCTTTTTGATAGCTTTTTAATCTCTCTTCCCTTCTCCTCCCCACCCCACTTTTTGTGGTTTGATTTTATCCTTTAGTTTATTATGGGATATACAAGTATGGGTTCCTTTTTTTTTAATTAAATCATAGCTTGTGTACATTAATGTAATCGTGGGGTACAATGAGCTGGTTTTATATCAAGGGTTTCTTATTATCTGCTCAGAGTTTGTTGGGTTTTTTAACTGTGGATTGACTAGTTTGGAGTGCTGGTCTTTTGATATTTCTGGGTTGTTGTCTGTTTTTATCTTTTCACGTACTATTTTAGTCCTCTCCTCTCTTATTGTGGATGTCCAATTAAACGTATTTGTATTCTACATTATATGACAATGGGTTTTTTTTAGTTAAAAATTTATTTTAATGCAACATTATCAGATTTTACAAGTTACAAATCATGTGATGGGCCCTATTGCATAGGAAGAGTTGCTTATTAAAAAATTAAAAGCAGACCTGGTTTTCTTTCATTTCGATCATGACTGTGTTACTTTCCCCCAGTACATTCCCAGCTTTAGTGTAGCCAGCTTGAGTAAAATGAAAATTTTGCTTCTAGTTTTAAGGCATATGTTTTAGTTTATACTTATGAGCTTCAGGGCCAAACCCAAAGGATATCTTTATCTAAGTATCTGTTCTTTATCTTACTTACCTAAATTCCCACATTAGGAAGTTTAGTCATTTCTACTTCTGGAGAAAAAAAAAATGCCTTAAATTGATAAGGACTTTATAATGATTATTATTTGTGATCTGCTTTATAGATTATCTAGTCTTTTCATGCCTATTTTCTTATTTGGACAAAGGAAGAAATGTAAAAATACCAAAAAGTGAATACTATTTAATTTTGTTCTCAAATTATTTTGAATCAACAAAAAATAAACTATTTAAACCTATTTGACTCATAGGGTAACCTTCACTTATTGCACTTTAATTTTTGTGGATAATTGAAACCAAATAGAATTCCTCTATAATTCTGTGGTGATTCTTTTTTTTTTTTTTTTTATTAAATCATAATTGTGTACATTCGTGCAATCATGGGGTACAGTGTGCTGAGTCTGTGGTGATTCTAATTGCATGCCTAACTAGTATTGAACTCATGGGTATTAAAACAAGATTATAGTATTATCCAAGTTTTTCTAATTAAATATAAAATGAACAACCCTTCATTTTCCTGAGGGTTATTCAATTCTATAATCTTAGCAGGAGCCAGAGAGTGGAACCTGTTTATATTTGTATTGGTTACCATTGCTGCTTATACATGTATAAAGAGTATGCTTTTTTAAATTATACATTGCATTTAAGCATTGATGTCTCATGATACTCTGTTCAGAGTAATTCAAATTTAGAGTACTTTAAATACACTTAATTGGAACGATCTGGTAACCCATATTATTAAAGTGTTTCTAGCATCTGAACTCTAAAACCCATACAGGCCAAGCACAGTGGCTCACACCTGTAATCCCAAGCACTTCGGGAGGCCAAGGCAGGGGATCTCTTGCAGACTGCGATGGCCCAGCCTGGGCAACATAACGAGACCTTGTCTCTGTAAGAAGTATAAAAATTAGTCGGAGATGGTGGCACATACCTATAGATCTAGCTACTCTACACTGAAGCAGAAGGATTGCTTTAGTCCAGGAGTTCAAGGCTACACTGAGCTGTGATGATGCAACTCCACTTTAACACAGGGGAGACCCTTGTCTCCAAGGAGAAATATTCACTACAGGGTGGTTATAAATATAGCTAAGCCTCTTGTTATTTTAAGCAGTTTGTCACCAGAGCTTTGAATATCAAGAGAGAGAAAAATTTAGTTTTTATGTTAGTTTAAAACATTGTGTGTCACCTTTTAATTTTATAGTACTGGATTTCCTACTGGACCCTAGGCAAGACACTAATCAGTGAAGATTCTAGTGGACATTCTAGGGTTATATACTTGTCATCTTTTAGATGGCCCAGCATCTGAATCTTTTCCTTACGAGTCTTAATGTGAAGAACATCCCTGTTTGCTACCTACCGCCAGAAGCTGAAAACTCTGATTTTTGTTCTTCTAGCTCCCTTTCAGCTAAGGGTCAGGACTATAACTTGGACTTAGCCAAACAGATGCACCCACCTAAGCTTTCCTATCTGAAACTAAGGATTTTAATTAGCAATGGTAGCCAACATTTTCTGGCTTCTCAGCCAGTAGTTTCAAAAGCAGCTTCCAGGGGCAGCCATAGCACCTTAGTAATGGTGTTCAATGTTGGTAAACTGTTGTCTTCATTGGATTGTTCCTGTGATATGATGGGGTTTAAATTGTGATTCCATTGTATTATTTCTGCCTACTTCTCAAAGCTGGTTCTCCACTCTACCTGGCAATTCTAAGAGAAACTCATAAAGATAAATACTGTTTTAATCAGCCTGACTGATATGCCTAGTTACTCTGTCAGCAGTTTTTTTATTTGTTACTAATTGGGGCTCTTTAATGTTCATTGTAGTTACTTTAAACTTTTCCACTTTTAATTTATTATTCTGTTAGTACACTTGGCTAAGTGACTTAATTGTGCTCATACTTACAGAAATATTGCAGAGGATTACGTGAAATAATGTGTCTATCTGGTGCTAGCGCATTAGTATTCTTAAAGTTTTTTATTTTTTTCATACCCTTTCCTAATGAACTTTATGAATCATTATCAATTATATGGGTCATTGTCTGTCTGTCCCACTAGCATATAAACTCTGCCAGGGCAGGTGTCTTTGTTTCTTTGGACCTAGAACAATGCCTACCACAAAGTGGGCACACCTCAGTATTTTTGTTGACTGAATAAGTGAATCTGAAATCGCTGTATTTCCTTTATAAAGATGCCTATCTCCTGACTACACTCAGAAAATAAAAAGATCAATTATGACTCTCAAACCTCCCAGCATCTCCAAACATCTGTCATCTGGCACCCTTAGCTTTGTCCTCTCTATTGCATCTCAAAGAGAACTGTCCTCTTTTTAGAAGATAATCTTCCAACTGTGTCCTGTACTCTATCCCCTATTACCTCTTCTAGGGTAACCAGACCTTTGAGTATCCTCTGATTCTTGTCATGTGTTTCTTCTTGCTGTCACCTTTCCTCTGCCTATGATTGACTATGTCTTTGACTTAGTCTTTTTAAAGAGAAAGAAAAAATTTTACCCAGAAAATCCTTCAACATGATACTCTGTCTCTTTTTTTACTAGCAAATGTCTTCAGAGTAAAAAATAATTACTGTCTTGTCATTCTAAGTCTTCATTTATATCTCTGCCCTTTGTAACTGACTTTCCATACTATTCCTCACTGCCAAAGTCACTTGGGCAAAGGCTTGTTCTGGTGTAATTGCCAAGCTTTGGTTAGCCTTCTCCTACTTAATTTCCCCATGGATTGGCTTTTCTTTTTTCAAGTTATAGTAGTTTAACAAATATTTATTGAACATGTGCTGAATGCCCTGCATTCTACTAGGGAGTGAGGATATAAGTAAAAGTCTTGTGCAACAAATAATACATCAAAAGTACTCATAAAAGCACAATATTCCTTGGGACTGTGAACAAAAAAAGCAGTTTTCCTGAAGCAGGAGGAGGGAAGTTATCCAGGAAAATAAGAGACATATTATCAGGTAATAAAGGCCTAAAATTCAAAGCAGTGACATTGCATACAGCACAGAAAGCATCAAAGTTCTTGCTATTTTGAAAAAGTAAACTGTTAGTCTAAGATAGCAAAGTGCAGGTGTATTAGACCAGATAAGGAGGTATTATAATAGACCAGGCAAGATATAATGAAGCCGCAAACTAGGACAGTGGTAGCTGGGGTAAAGAGAAGGGGGAGGGTGGAAGTGGGGTTGCTGGAGAAATACTCAGAGGTAGAATCAGCAAGATTTGTTAAGTGCCCATTTTGTTAGTGAAGATGGAGTCCTGGGGAAATGATACATTGTTTGGGCTAGCATAGTATTTGATACTGTGGAACATCCATATAATGAAATCAGTAGGCAGTTGGATGTGAGGAGCCAAAGGCCAGGAATGTAGTCAACGTGTGATGTTGCTATGATTTGTGTAAAAGGATGTATCCTACCAATAGCCGGAAGTCAACAGAATAAAGATAGTGATGATATGAAAGGGGTAGTTCCAGGGGATGATTGTACGTTTTTGTGTACAGAATCCACCTGTGTAGCTTACATTTTAGTGGAGAGAGATAATAAACATATATCAGGTAATGATAAATATGGCAAAAAAGTAAGGTAAAAGGACAGCAGAAAAGCTGACGCTCTAGAGATTTGAAAGGCAAGAGAACATTCATGTGGGTATTCAGGGGAAGAACAATCTAAAAAGAAAGAACTATAGATCATAAATATGAAATGTCTGGTTTCAAATCAAATTTTAGTTTATTATCTCTCTAACAAGAAACAGTACAATTAGTCAAAGAATGTGCCTAAGCTATGAACACAGTGTTGCCATCTTAATGGTAGCTCATTTATGGCAGCAGCAAAGGTGGCTAGAGAGCAAGTAGTGGTGAAATCTTTGCCAAAGGTATTTTCCACAGCTGGTTGAGAATTGAATATTTTTCCTGGTAAGAAGTAGTCCAAAGCCTAGAAGAAGAGGTAGTCAGTTGGTGCAAGGTCTGATGAATTGGGTATGTGACAGAGAGATTCCAAGTCCAGCTTCTGTAGTTTGAGCAGCATTTGTGTGACAGCAGTATCTTGCAAAGAGCACTGGCGTATCTCTGTTCACCAATATCGGCTACTTAATCACAAGCATTCTTATCATGTCATCACTTGGTTGCAGTAAACATCTGCTGTCATGGATTGACCCGATTTCATGAGCTGTAGTGGAGAATTCCAGTGCTGGACCACCAAACAGACACCATTAGCTTTTTTTAATGAATATTTGGCTTTGGACTATGTTTTAGCCTTCATCTTTATCCAACTATTGTGCCTAACACTTGCTATTATCAAAAAGAATCCATTATTTCAATGAAGATATTTCAAATTGTATATAAAACCAGCACATTGTACCCCATGATTGCATTAAGGTGCACAGCTACAATTTAATTTAAAAAAAAAAAAAAAGAATCCATTATTTGTCACACGTAGCAATACACTGTAAAAATTATTCAGCTTTATGTTGTGATAGCAAAGAAAGGCACACTTCATGGTGATTTCTCTTCTCTCATTTAATTCATGCAGAACCCATCCATCTTTCCCTTGCCAATTTGTTTCAAATGGTCCAACATTGTTGGAATTGTGACACCAAATTTTGCTGCTGATTCACACATAGATTGAGATAAATTTGCCTCTACTACAGCTTTTATAACTCAACATTATCCACCTTGGTCTCAGGTTACCTGCATGGCTTATTTTCAAGATCAAAATCACTAGAACAGAACTTCACTATGCATTCATTAGCCACATCCTTCCCAAACACTTCATTAATATTTCTAGCTGTATGCACTGCCTGGTTCCACAATTTAATTCATATTCTAAAATAACATGAATTTCTTACTTATACAAAATTGCTCTAAAATTTTTGAAAGATAATCACAAGCCAAAGTGTGCATTTGAAAGAATGAGGATGTACCTTCACAATAAAAGAAGTGTCAAAAGTATAATTCATCGATGATATATGACTTCTTTAAAATTTTTAAAATATAAATTGAATGCCCTCACTGAAGGAAAGATATTTATAATTAAATAACATGTTTTTAATATGTGAATACTCAGGAAAATATAGAAAGACAAAAATGCTCTATAAAACTACCCTAGGGAACCATGTCTACTTTCTGAGAACAACTGGTAGCAGGCCTTGCAGGCCTTTGTTAGGCTTTTAACTCTGGGTGGGGAAGCTACTAGAGGGTTTACAGCAAAAGAGTGACACAATCTAATGTTTTGGAAAAATCACACCATCTGCTGTGTGGAATGAGACTGTGTGGGCAAGGGCAGAAAGTAGGGAGACCACGTAAGAAGCTATCCCAAGGTCAAGCTTAGTGGCTTACACCTATAATTCTAGTGCTTTGGGAGGCCAAAGCTGGATTGCTTGAGGCCAGAAGTTGAAGACCAGCCTGGGCGACATAACAAGACATATTTACCAAAAAAAGAAAACCTATTGCAATAATCCAGATGCAAGATGACAAATTGGACCAGAGTGATTGAGGCTGTGAAAACTGGTTGAATTATGGATGTTTATAGAAAGTACAAGATTTGATGATGGATTGGATATAAAGAGTGAAAGAAAGAAAAGACTGAACAAATCCAGAGATTTTCACCTGAGCAACTGTAAGGATGAAATTGTGATTAATTTAGATAGAGAAGCCTGGAAGGATTCACTATGGGAGACAAAACCAGGGGTTCCCCTTTGGATATATTAAGTTTGAGATATCTGTTAGATGTCCTGGGAGAAAAGGTGTGAAGTTAAAAGTTGGATATATAAGTCTTGAACTCAGAAGTGTCAGGTCCAGCCTCATGGTGAAATGTTGCCCTGGTTTTTTGGCTCCTTGCTTGGAAGAATCACAAGCAGGGCTGAAGCAATGGAGTGATTGCAGACAAGAAGCAATTCCACACAAACAGCTTGTATTGCAAGAAAGAAGGAAGGTATACAAAGCAAAAATATGTTCCAGAGAAAGGAACAGGTTAGTCTCCAGGAGTGGAGAAAGGCATTTAGGACTCTCAGGTGATTTCCTGTTCCTGGCCTGGTCGCAGAAGGTTTATGGGAGGTGTGGGAGGTTACCAGATGATTGACAGATGTTCTACGTTTTCCAGCGGTTTTTCCTGGATTGGTCCCCAGCTTCTGGAGCCCTAAAAACCGCCCTTCTGGTCTGTATCTGCCACCTGCAGATTTGGTCCCTGCCTACCAGAGGGGCCAGGCTAGGGGTACCAATTTGGAAATTGTCATATTTGTAAGTGATAGTGTTATACAAAAGACAGACTGTGATTCTTCAGTGGAGATGAGATTTTTATGTTTGTTAAACTGGGGAATGAATTTAAGAAGGTTGAAACATTGATATTGATTATAAGACTTTAGATTTAGAAGATTCAGGCTTTGCCACTTCCTTTTGTTGCCTCTGCAGTGCCTCATGGTTACATATCTAATATAGTTTACTGAATATAAAAGGAGAACTTCTTCTGAATTAGGCACTAGAGGATCACATCTTTTAAATTAATAAAAAACAAGAGTTGAAATCTCTTAAATTTAGGAATTGAGTAGTGTTAATAAGAAATTTTTAATTTAAGTCAGTATTTTAAAAAGAAAAAAAATTGTTATATATTTTAACCTCTAGAGAACTAATTATATTTTACATATTATTTTTGTTTATCTTTAATTATTAGAATTATTAATAATATGGTACTGATATAAATATCATGAAGTTAGTGTTAAAAATGGCTGGCGTGCAGGCGGCGCCTGTGGCTCAAAGTAGTAAGGCACTGGCCCTTTACACCAGAGGTGGCAGGAACCCCACCCCCAGCCAAAAACTGCAAAAAAAAAAAGGCTGGTGTGACTTTAATTCTACTTTTTTTTTTTTTTTGCAGTTTTTGGCCAGGGCTGGGTGTGAACCCACCACCTCTGGCATATGGGGCTGGCGCCCTACTCCTTTGAGCCACAGTCGCCTCCCTGACTTTAATGTGGCTTCTAAAATAAAATCATCAGTTCACAGATCTTTAATATTCATTTGGTTTTCTTTTAGGAAGATTTGGAGACTGGAGTTCACCTTGACCCTGCTGTAAAAGAAGTTCAGTATAATCCTACCTATGAGACCATGTTTGCTCCTGAGGTAAGAAAACATTATTTTGTGTGCCTTTTATTGAAGCATTTAAATTATACATAGGTAGATAAACAATTGGTGAATTTTAAAAAGTTTTCTCAGAAAAGCATACCATTTAAGCTTTTAGAAAATAGATCCTTCTATTCTCTAAAAGTTTAAATAGTATGCTTTTATGAAAATACTTTTAAAAATTCACTAGCTGCTTATCTATCTACATCAAATGTTTAATAACATGGAACTATCTCTTTTGAAAATTACATCAGTGCATGGTTTATTGTGGAAAATCTAGTTACAGATGCCTCTGAAATGAACTAATACACTGTGGGAAAGTAGTTGCAATGTTTGATGCATGCTTCGAGTAAAATACTGATTTTTTTTTTTTCTCCTAGTGGTAAATGGTGATAAAAACATTTTTTAAATGTAGGGGAAAAAAATCCAGAAAAGATGAATATTGGTCTTTAAGAAAGTCTTCAAATTTTGTCTATATAGGAAAGTTTGTAGAAGTGATTAAATTTCTAGATATTTTATCTTTTAAAATGGGACAGAATGCTTGATTGACAAAAATAGATGTCCTGTTACAATAGAAAATTGTAATTATGAAACAAAAAAATAAGGCTTCAGTAGCAGAAACACTTTCAAGATGGGAGTAAGGAGCCCCATCTTACTGCATCTTGGGAGAAAATGAGGTACTTTTTAATAGTGTTCATTTTGTAGCATAAGGTCATTGTCCTTTTTGTGACTTCTCAGAGCCATAGAACTACTTCATCAAAAAAAAAACTACTTCATCTAGTACTTTGCTCCCTGGCTTTCTGCAGTGACATAAAAGAAGGCTGCTGAAATGCAGAGAATAGCCAGCAATGTCGTGGCCCTGTTTAGACAGTGCTCTAGCTATTCTTCTGAGTGTGCACTAAGCAGAATACCTTCTTGTTATGCTCTAAGCCTGAAGTACATTTTAAACTTCATTTTGTTGTTTCTTAAATCTTTGTAGCCTGTTGAACTGTAGGCTGTTTTTATGTCCCTTGTCACCATTTTAGCCTGCTGACTGAAGAGAAGTTATATATTGTATATATACTTCATGTTTTTTTAAAAATGAAAAGTACTTAAAATAGAGCCACTGAATTCAGAAAATAAAATGTTGAAGTATTATGGTATATGACATTCTGATGTCACTTTATCTTCTGCGAAGTCTGCTTTTCTTAAATTTTTAAATTCTCTGTATAACTTATACATTCAAGAAAAATTTAAAAGGTCAATTAAAATTTGTTGTGTTGATATTGACATGAATCCTTTTCTGTTCTTTTTCCTAATGTTAAGGAGTCTCATATTAAATATATAAGCTAGTTTATGTTAAGAACTTTGTAATACTTGTTAGCAATTTAAGAAAGAAGCAATGAGATGTAAAAGAAAAGTTAGTTTTTCCAGGTTGCCAAATGAAATGTCTGTGACTTAAATTATGAACTTTGTATTTTGTGACTAGAATCTGTATCAATTGGCAAAGTCTGGAAAAGTATTCCTAGGAACTTTGCCAGATTAAATTCAAGTTCCTGTATTTTGAAAATCTAATGTTAGGAACATGATATAATCCTTCTCCTCAAGTTAGTGTTTTACTGTTGTGTTTGTTTTTAAGTAAGAGAGTATGTGTGTATGTGTGTGTGTTTAAATAAAGAGACCATAAAAAGAAGAGCCCGTGACCAGACGGCTTCACATCAGAATTCTACCAAACTTTAAAGAGGAACTAGTACCTATATTACTCAACCTTTTCCAAAATATAGAAAAAGAAGGAATAGTACCCAACACATTCTATGAAGCAAACATTACCTTGATCCCCAAACCAGAAAAAGACCCAACAAGAAAAGAAAATTATAGACCATTATCACTAATGAATATTGATGCAAAAATATTCAACAAGATCCTAGCAAACAGAATCCAGCAACACATCAAACAAATTATATACCATGACCAAGTGGGTTTTATCCCAGGGTCTCAAGGCTGGTTCAGTATACATAAATCTATAAATATAATTCAGTGCATAAACAAATTAAAAAACAAAGACCATATGATTCTCTCAATTCATGCAGAAATAGCTTTTGAAATATCCAGCATTTCTTCATGATTAGAACACTTAAGAAAATTGGTATAGAAGGGACATTTCTTAAACTGATAGAGGCCATCTATAGCAAACCTGCAGCCAATATCATATTGAATGGAGTTAAATTGAAATCGTTTCCACTCAGATCAGGAACCAGGCAAGGTTGCCCATTGTCTCCACTGCTGTTTAACATTGTAATGGAAGTTTTAGCCATTGCAATTAGGGAAGAAAAGGCAATCAAGGGTATCCATATAGGGTCAGAAGAGATCAAACTTTCATTCTTCGCAGATGATATGATTGTATAACTGAAAAATATCAGAGATTCTACTACAAAACTCTTAGAAGTGATCAAGGAATACAGCAGTGTCTCAGGTTACAAAATCAACACTCATAAATCTGCAGCCTTTATATATACCAACAATAGTTAAGCTGAAAAAACAGTCAAGGACTCTATTCTGTTCAAAGTAGTACCAAAGAAGATGAAATATTTGGGAGTTTACCTGACAAAGGACGTGAGAGATTTCTATAAAGAGAACTATGAAACTCTAAGAAATAGCTGATGATGTTAACAAATAGAAAAATATACCATGCTCAAGGCTGAGAAGAATCAACATTGTCAAAATGTCTATACTACCGAAAGCAATATACAATTTTAATGCAATCCCTATTAAAGCTCCATTGTCATACTTTAAAGATCTTGAAAAAATAATACATCATTTTATATGGAATCAGAAAAAACCTCGAATAGCCAAGACATTACTCAGAAATAAAAACAAAGCAGGAGGGCTTGGTGCCTATGGCTCAACAGGCTAAGGCGCCAGCCACGTACACCTGAGCTGGTGGGTTCAAATCCAGCCTGGGCCTGCCAAACAACAATGACAGCTGCAAACAAAACATGGCCAGGCGTTGTGGCGGGCGCTACTTGGGAGGCAGAGGCAAGAGACTCACTTGAGCCCAGGAATTGGAGGTTGCTGTGAGCTGTGATGCCACGCCACTCTCTCCAGGGTGACAGCTTGAGGCTCTGTCTCACAAAAAAAAAAAAAAAGCAGGAGGAAATACACTACCAGACCTCAGACTATACTATAAATTGATAGTGATCAAAACCGCATGGTACTGGCACAAAAACAGAGAGGTAGGTATATGGAACAGAATAGAGAACCAAGAGATGAACCCAGCTACTTACCATTATTTGATCTTTGACAAGCCAATTAAAAACATTCAGTGGAGGGGGGGGTGTGGAGCAAGATGGCAGCCGAGTAACAGCTTCCTTGCGGCTAGGCACGAAATGTCATCAAGCCACACGCAATAATGATGGTTCCAGTCCATGAACCCCTGTATCACTCTCCCTCCAGAGAAACCCTAACTGCCCCCTTCTATCATCGCCCGATTCAGCAGGAAGCAGTTAGATCGAGTCTTCGTCCCTTTTCCCTAACAGCAGTTAGAGTTTCTACTCGGAGAGGGAGAATTGACACAGGACATTTGGCGCCCTAGCCAGCTCAGTGGAGCTGGTGGACCTGCCGCCTCCTCCTTGGCGGTGTTGGTGCTGCGGCAGCCAGCTGAAGAGCCAGCAGGCTGGATGACAGGCAAGGAGGGAGACCTCCAACCCCCACCAGAGGCTCCAATAGCCAAAAAGGCTGGACAGCTGCCGAGGAGACACCTGTGCCTTGGTGTCTCCTTCACTTTACACTTAGGACTAAATGTGGAACCCCCATTTCCTATGCCTAGGTCAATTTCTTGTGAATTTCC